>CM040240.1:87923941-88111453 GCA_022545495.1 Chrysanthemum lavandulifolium
GAAAAAGGCCCTTATTCCATTTCTCCATATTCTATTATATCGTACCAAACATCCCCTAAGTACACATGTTATCAAATTGGCATCTCTTTCAAAGTTAAATGACCACGTATCTCATAGGCGGGTGTTTAGTCTTCTATGGAATTTGTAGATGAGATGGTTACAAAAAATGCATGAATGGCACCATGTTTTGGTGGTTTAAGTTATTGTTAGGCGTAGCAAATGGAAAAGTTGATAAACGGGTCAAATGGATTACTTTTGGCATGAGTGGAAATGGGATAAACTTACCCCAAATTCTCTTAAACAAAACTGGGAGCAGCTCAAGTGAGGACAAAACTTTGTAATGATTTGAGTTATGATATTTGCTTTTGGTTTGCATAATAATTTTAAACATAAATTCATTACAGAAAGTTGTTGTATGTGTACGGAAAATGTGAATGGATTGAATGTGTGATGTAGGTGTATGTGTACGTAAACTGAAGCATAGTGCCACTTTATGCTCAGTTATATGATGTTGGGATTAACTATATTGAGTTGTTTTATGCAGACTTTTATAGCCACTTAATGAAATAATTAGTCTCAAGTTGGTGTTGTTTGGTGAAGCATAATTTTGTGATGTTTGTAGTGTTCTTTTTTAGTTATAGGAGTCGATCTACGGTGACAATGCATTGCCTAGTTTTGTACTTCAGTACTAAGAAAATTATGTAAATTTGCTGAGGAAATGGGTTTAGGATTTGTGTCACATGTACAAGTATTTTTTGTAATGTAATTATCAAATTTATAAAGGAATAATGTATATAGAAAAGTATGTAACTTTTAAGGTAGTATTTTTTTATATCAAATTTATGAGGGATAATGTATTTCATGAATATTGTTTCATATTTTGCTTGAATTGGTTCCTCTCTAAAGAAATTACCTAAACTTATATGTTTCTTTTGACTTATTTGATTCATCTATTTTCATGTATTCATCTTAAAACTAAAATTGTACTGGATGACAAATGCTTAAAATGGTAGTACTAACTATCGTCAAGTATTATATACTTAATTAGATTGATTAGACAAAATGAAAAATATATTTGAAAATAAGATAAATTTACAAACATGTGCATTAGAACTACATTTACATGAAATTTTTAGTTTAGTAGTTTGAAGTGGATTCATAAAACCATGTATAGTTTGTGTGGAAGTTGTGGTATACGTCATGCCTTACACCAGCTTTATATCATCATTTAAGAGGTGTTTGGGTAAGCTAATTTTTAGGTGTTCACGGAATGAACATTGATTATTAAATTGATTAGCGCTCATACACGTCATTTGCTATTTATGACCATCAAATTTGGAGACGACAATGCATGGACGTTTATTAATTTAATTGTTATAAACTCAATTGATTATCGAATAATTCATGTATTATCTCATTATTTCTTTCATATATTAATGGAACATGTCTACGTTTGTTTTCTTATTATCTCAATTTCATATTTCTTTCATATATCTCAGGTGTTCCAAACTACAGGCTTGCTTTAAAATTCGGAGTGCCGATTATGTTGTTAAGAAACATAAACCAATCAAATGGTTTATGTAATGGTACAAGACTTCAAGTACTTAAATTAAAAGAACCTCTATTCAGCGCGGATCATTAACGGAACCAACTTGGAAAAAGGTGATTATTCCAAGGTTGAGGATTACTCACGATAAGCGTTGCCTCTTAAGATTATCAGAAACAATATCCGATATCGTATCTTTTGCCATGACAATCAACAAAAGCGAGGGCAATCGCTTTCTAAAGTTGGTTTGTACTTGCCCGTCTGTGTTCACACATGGACAAGCTGTCGCTGCCGAATCAAGAGTAAAAAGTAGGCGGGGTTTGAAGGTTGTCGTTTGTGATCAGGATGGTAATCTCTCCAAAACCACAACAAATGTCGTGTATAAAGAAGTACTTGGAGGTCTTTGAACAAGGTTCATGTTGTATCATGTATGTATCATTGGTATAATCACGTTATATTATACTATGGTTCATTATTTTTAATGTTACAAGGTTTGTTAGCAACTCAATTGATCATTAAAATCACACATCATTTTATGTTCGAGTCAATCTATTTTGGATTGCAACGATGGTTGTAAATCGATTGTGACTCACATATATTTAAATTTAACAAATTTACGTTATTACTTTTATTATCATCTCATTTATCTATTTCTTTAAAACATAACCCGGTGTCAACGGGTCTCTAAGCTAGTACTACATATAATAAGTGTATGGTCAAACTTTAAGAAAATAAAATTTTGAAAGTCAATGGTGAGAGAAATGCATATTATAATTAATACTCTTATTAAAATATCTTATTACTTAAAAGTACAATAATTTATTCACATTGTACAACCAAATAAAAGCATATCTACCAAATTAAAAAACAACCAATTAAAACACCCCTTATTAAAAAGTACAATAAAATTTTCACAATGTACAATTTAAACAAGCTACAACATAATTCAAAATATAAAATAATTAAACACACTAATTAATACTGAGTATTATTTTTAAAACACCTTAAAATGAAAAGTACATGTTATTATACACATTATACAAATTAATAAAACACACAAAGCTTCATATAAGCTAACAAGTTGATAGTATATTTAGTTTTGAAAACCGGACCGGACCAAATGGTTCAATCAGGAACCGGTGTCGCCACCGGTTCGGCTAACCAATAAAAGCCATCCGAAAACGAACCAAAGAGGACCCGTTGAAACCGATACATGCTGGTAGAATTAGGTCTCATCGAGATCTATTTATCCGGTTAATCGTCATAGGTACCCGCCGCCGAAACGTGCTGGTACCCTGCTATACTATATATAAAAAAAACTAAAAAGTAAAAAGTGAAAAGTTGAAACTAAAAAAGAAATGTTGAAAACATATATTTCAAAACGAAACTATTAATACACATCGAAAACCGGGTTGACCCGGGCGCTTCAAACCCGCGGGTTGACCAGTTTAATTTGACCGTTTTTACCCAACCCATCGGGTTGACTCGATTCATCGACCGTTTTGACCGGAGCAGTTCAACGGTTGAACCACCCGGGTCGAACCGGGTTTTAAAACATGATGTTTAATCCCCAAATCTTCAAACTTTTATTACTTTTAGTTTATATCCCATAAACTTATTTTATCACTAAACAATCTTTCACTATAAATCCCGTTGCTATGCACGGGTACTCGTCTAGTACTATCTATGAACATATTTATTTAATTGATTTTTCAATTCTTCTAATAAATGTTATTTCAAACATCTTTAAATGAAAATACATGTTATTATATATATATATATATATATATATATATATATATATATATATATATATATATATATATATATATATATATATATATATATATATATATATATACATACTAGTGTCAAAACCCATCCGATGGACGGGTATGACTAATGGCTTTTATTTGTTTGTATTTGTTTTTCATATGTATACCATATAGTAATTAAAAGTTAAATGATAAGTTAAACATGTTTATTTTATGTTTTGTCTAATTTTTAAACTAATTAAATAATGTTAGTATTTTGGTTTGTGTTGTTTTGTGGTGTTTTATTATTATTTTTTTATTTGTTTTTTTTTTTATTTTTTTTAATGTTATGTCTAATAAAGATAAGGTATAATGTGCTTATGTTTTGTTTGTTGATATAGGTTGAACATATTTTTTATATGAATATAATTAATCATGTGTTGTTTTTTGGTTTTCTGTGATATTATACATAACGTATAGATTTGTTTTAGTTTTATTAGTGGTGTTAGTATAATTTAATTTGCAAATGATGTAAACATATCTTGATTGCATAAAGTATAGAGTGATATATTTTATGTTAACATACTTAATAATATTGTAAATATATATATATATATATATATATATATATATATATATATATATATATATATATATATATATATATATATATATATATATATATATATATATATATATATATATATATATATATATATATATATATATATATTTTATTATTTTTTTGTTAAATTGCATTTTTTTTATGTATTATATTATTTTGTTATTTGGTAGTTGTAGTGATTATTACTCGTTTTATTATATATCAAGTGCGGTTTTTTTTTTATGTTGTTGTTGTGTTACGATATTAGGTGTTATGGTCTTTATTTTTTGAAAGTGCTTTAACGGTCTTATTTGTTTTCACATAATTTGTTTACGATAGTGTCTGTTATGTTATTTTTGTTTTGAAAGTGGTATAACGGTTTTATTTTTGTTGTTTGGATTGTTTTTTTTTTTTTGGTTGTTGTCAAATGGCCATTGTATCCATCTTTTAAAATTGTTTAATTTTGTATTTTTTAATTTTTTTAACGGAGGGGTCAGAATTGAAATTTAAAATTTAATTAGGGTGTGTTAGTGTATTTTTTATTTATTTAGTACCATACATGATATGTGGTTATAGTATACGGTAAAGTTTGTAATTTTTTATAATTTTTTTTTCGTTTATTAAAGTTTTTTAACCTGTTATAAACGTTTTTTTCATTTTCTTTTTTTACCTGCTTGTCTACAATTAGTTGTTAGTGTGTGTTTTGATCATTGATCCAGGTATCGTTTTTTTTTGTTTGAATCTTTATATACGTTTGTTTTTTTTGTTGTTTTCATTTCTGATTGTCTTTTTTTGCGATTGTTTGATTTTTTTAATTTTTGATCGATAGTCGTTTGTAGGTTTGGATATCTTGTTGATTCAAGGTGTTTGTGGTTCTCCTATATAAAATGTAAGTTATTAATGCATTGTTTTATTTTTTGTTTTTTTTAATTAGGGTTTGATTAATTTCTAATTTGGGGGTTTTATGTTTTTCGATTTTTATTTGTTATTTTGAATGTTTTTGATAGATGTTTGTGTCAATTTGTTTATATATATATATATATATATATATATATATATATATATATATATATATATATATATATATATATATATATATATATATATATATATATATATATAGTGTCAAAACCCGTCCGATGGACGGTATGACTATGTTTTTTATTTTTAGGATTTAGTAGAACAAATATATACTAAAAAGTAATAAAAGTTAAATAAACGGTTAAAATCTATAATTGATGTTACCATAATCCATAAAACAGCTAAAAGCATGCAAGTATTTTGATTTGTGGTTTTTATTTTTAGGATTTAGTAGAACAAATATATACTTAAAAGTTATTAAAAGTTAAATTAAACGGTTAAGAACTATAATTGATGTTACCATAATCCATAAAACGGCTAATTGGAGGTAACCACTTTCTAACATTTTGTTCTAAACAATATTAATCATGAACATCTTTTACATTTGATAATATTGGTAACATTTATTATTATTATTTTGTTATGTTTATTTACTTATTGTATATAGGTGCTTTCAGCTGATTTTTTTACCAAATTTAGATGATGTTGATGAATTTGAAATATCTGTGAATGGATTTATGGTGAGGTTTGATGTTCGTTGTGATGACAATATGTATGTATTGTCGGGTGACAAGTGGAGTTTGTTGTTGATACCCTTTGTTTGTTAAATGGTGAGGAACAAAAAGTCAAGTCGTGTGGGAAGAGTTTTGGACAAGTGGGATTTACCTTGTTCTCTTATGCATAATCATGTAGCTCGTTAGAGCAGTTTCTTGAGCTAGGCGTTAGTGTTGGTCATGTTCTATTCTTTTGTAGCGTCTAGTTCATGTCTATCTTTAGAGTGGCCTGTCACTCTATTGATGTAGTTAGAAGCACAATTGGTGCGTGTGTTTATATAGTCGATTTGGTGCTTTGCCATATCGCCTGCTCCTAATTTTATTTATATACCATTTACCAGGGTAAAAACCCTTTACCCAAAAAATGGTGATGTTTGTGTGTTAAGATGGTGTGATATTAATTTGCGGCCTTGTCAAGTATCTTTTCATACACATCCAAACATTCTTTATCAATCTAAAACATTTTCGTCCCGTCTCAAATTTTCTAAAGAATACACACAAGTTTGCCTTTCTATCAATTTTAAGCCAAAAGAAAAGATGAGACCTTATTATAAGGTATCAAGTACGTCATTACAATTATCATTGTATAAAATAAGTGCAACAAAATGTGGTAAAGAAATATTTTACTTGCAACTCATTCCTATAATTAAGGTTACAATGTATGATTACTAAAAAGTTTAATAGCAGCAATTAACATCATATTTGTAACTCCTTATCTTCTTCGACGCTAACATGAACTGTATATTAGCCTTACATATCAGGTTTAAAGTAAAGACAACCCAAGGAGTAGATGCTTGTAGGCGTTGGCAATACATGTTGTTAGGGAGTTTTTGGTTATGGTCAGGGAGTGTTTGGATGGCTATTGTAATGGGGTGTTTTGCTCCTGCCATGGGTGTTTGGATGGCTACTGTAAGGGGGTGTTTGGTTGCTGCTGTAAGGGGTCTAATGGGTGACTGTTTTGAGATTATATGATTCACCAAGTAAACTTTAAACAATTGCAATGTTGTGATCCATCAAGTATACTTTACTTGATAAGAAAAAAGATTATGTACATATATATCAGTAGTTTTTAGGTTATGTGAGAATAAGTTCGGTAATTAATAAAAATGAACCAATTTAATTAGTATTCAACATACTGATATGTCCCGTTTGAATTAGATTTGCCATGTAAAGCGTGAACTAAACCAACTGTAATATATATGTCATATGCTATTTGCTTCCTACCCACTTAATTGAAAAAATTCATACCTCACTTAAATCACAAAATATATCATTAAACCACGATTTCAACAAAGGAGTTTACAAAGAAATTGTGAAAGTTAACACATCAAGAATAAGCGCATAAACAAACAATTGTAGATCATTTAAGCCATGATTTGAAAGTGAGTTTACAAACAAACTCAAAAGCCTCGTGAAATTGAGTTTCAACATATAAATAACGAGAAGTGACAAAGTTGCAACAATTTTTTCCAAATGTCAACTCCTTTACAAAAAAAATTAGATGGCCCAAGAACCTTGGCTTAATCATTTACAAAAAAATTAGATGGTCCAATAATCTTGGCTCAAGTTCTAAAATAATTTTATCAATATCATTCCAAGTTTCTTTTAGTAAGCATTGAGCCGAAAGGAATAGTTAAAGGGGAATATTGAGCTTTACTTCATGTAACAACAGATTTAAATGAAAGCTTACTAAAATGATCTGTTATGATACATCATAGCTTTATTGCAAAAAATTTATAGCAGAAGATGAAATTTACTTGCCTCAATGGAAAATGATGGCATAAAAGTTCTAACAGGCAACAAGAATATAGATTGCGTACATCTAAGTTCTCATGTACGTGAAGCGGAAAAGGAGGTATTCCTTGTAAAGCTTCCAGAAGTGACTTTGTTGTATTCATTGGTGATAGACGAATTTAGTATTATTAATGGTTGTATCCGTCTTCCAAAATAGCAACTCCATATACTGAGTCGCAAGTTTGCGGACTTACTTGTAGGGTATGCATTTCCTCACCGTAGAGTTCGTCGCCTATTTAATTCATAATTTAGTTTGACCTATGCAAATTTTCCAAATAAAAGTAATTAATGATTAACAACTTAGACATGACATTTCGTAATTAGTATTATAACTTACCTTAGCAAAACATAGATAGCAAAAAGCCAATGTCTTTATAGTTATTATTGAAAGCCACACAACTAAATACTATTTGATGTAAATAAACATGATCCAAAGTACCATTGAAAGCTAATATTATTTAGCATTTACCCGAGTTGTACTCATGAGGTCGAAGTTGGTTGGACCTTGCTTTCTCCACAAGCTCCTTCCATTTCTGGATAATAAATAAAGATCCGACTACAACACACATAATAATAGACTTTGATGGATTTTCTATCCATTTGACGTCTTCATTTTTAGTTAAAAGCATTTACCTTAGCTCCTCTCTTAGGTCAAATTGGAGGTAGTTTAGGTACGGCTTCTTTCTACGGTTCGGTTTGGCTACAACCGGTTAGTCGCTCTTGAGTCCTTGCAACCAATCCAGGACATTTCTTCTTCTTGGAAAAAATAATAAACATTCCAGCCATGCTAATTGAGTGAATACATTATCTATTATGGTGAACTGATAAGTGTCATTGAGTGACTTACACAAACAACTTTATGCTAAGACCAGAGAAGCATATTTGATGTAAAATCGAGAGTTATTGTATATAAGCATGACTCGAGAAAAGAAGATACATATTCATAAAATGGTGGCCCAAACATGACTACTCAAGGACAATACATTGAATTACGTAGTAAAACGTACCTTCAATATATTTGTATCATATAAATAAGTAACCATACGATAGATGGTGAACAACAATAGTTCAGAATAATTTAGTTTCGTAACAGGGTTTTCCCATATCCAACGACAGTTAAAACATTTCAATTTGGTTGTGGTTCTCCAGGATTTTGATTATGTGCGCACTCAAACTTCATCCAAGACCAAAGATTTATAAATCACATGTACATACACAGTTACATTACTAATTCGCTATGTATAAATATATCATAAATTAATTCCTCTGTACTTGATGCTCAAATGGTCGTATGTCAGATTGTACCCGTGACTCGTTAAAATCTTTAGCTTTCTTCCTATGCGGCTTAGCGTACTTCTTTCACATCCTGTATCACCACTTTATTGCTGCTGTTTCACAGCAGCCCCAAACACACAATAAAAACAGTTTTGGTTTTGAATTACTAAAAGCTTAAGATACCAATATCCATATACAAAATAACATCAATTTCATTCACAAATAGAATTTCATTTAGTAAAAATCGTTAATTATGGTTTCACTTTGACATCCTATGAATTTTTTTATCAAAGTTCAATTTGTAAAAAATGACTTGTCTTCTCTTTAAAATGCTTGTCACTAATGTAACACATACGAAATTAGTTTCATACTTATTATGACAGATGGTGGTAAAACAATTCATGGTTTTATAGATTTATGGTATCTATAACATTTGAATAACATTAGTTGGATATATTAATATCCAAAACCAAAAATCCGCCTCTAGCAAAGTTACCATGCCTAGTCATGTAAATGTATATATGTAATGGTTTAGCTCGGCATCAAAAACTTAAAACACTTACACCACCACCATATATGATTAATATTGTGACTTTTTACGAAGATAAAGCCCATAGCATTAAATGTCATCGCTTTAGTTCTAACTAAATTTTGTTCATCGCCCTACGCACTAAGTTTCCCACAACTTTGTTTCCGATCATACCTCCTTTTTCCCGCAATATTACGGCCACTTATGATCTATTTATTCAATACCAAATTCACCCTTCTTAAATTTAAACATGTAATTAAGTATATTGAACTTCAATAAACAATATTTATTACTTGTTGTTCGTTGATTTCATATCAACGATAATAAATGACTAATTTACCTCAATTCATATTCATCATTTCTTTGATGCGGAAAGAAAATCAAGGACCAAAGGTAATTTAGATCCTAAAGAATAGCAAATGGAGTTCTCATTGGAGTTCAAGTTAGATGTCAAGTAAATCTTGTCTTTCATCACTTCCACCGCCACCATTTGCTTGGCTACACAAAGAAAATTTGCAATATATGCTTAGAATCTAACAATCGGTGCCTTAAAAACTAAAATATGATGATTGCAACTCGATACATTAGAATCGAATTCAAACTAAAACAAATAGGTACCGTGTTAACCCAACCCGCCGACCTATTTTGACCCAAATAAAATTATTTATATATATTTGAATTCACCTAATTTGGCCCAAACAAATTTTACCTATTCCCACCCAACATGATCTTGTTAAGCGGTATTTGTATTTTATTACTTGTTCCCAACCAATCGATCTTGTGAACCCGAAGTAAGCGTGGACTTTTCGATGCACTAAGAACTTCGACCCAACATGATGCGTGACTCAATCTACACGACCCTTTCATTTTTCACCAAATCATTAATCATATAAGTGATTTCAAATTTACCTTGTTCTTCCAACAATTTCAAGGCACCGCTGTTGACTCACAAAAAAAAAATTTATTTCAGACCTCCCGCTTTCAGAGACCAAGCAATTTCAAAATTGATGCACCGCTTTCGTTGACCATACGAAAAAATTTTTTGATTAAGCTTTTTCATAAATCTTAGTTTATGGTTACCGTCGGGTTAAACAAAATATAATAGATTCAAGCTCAAGACATTCTTACACAAGACCAAGCAAGAATAGTTATTGCTCAAACACCTTCCTTCCTACTCCAAACTCGCCCATTGAATCATTATCATGGTCGAATAAGGATGTAAATATGTGTTAATATTAGATCAAGAATGAGTAAGAATACGATAAAAGCATACTTCCAGAGGCTATAATAAATTCTAAATGAATTAATAAGTAGGAAAATAAGCCGTTGTATGACACGGATAATCTCGCCTAATGGACGACCGAGAATCATCATAGCTTCCTATAATCCTAGTCCTAATAAAATACACGATGCAAGAAGTGGCGAAGACCGTAACATCACATTATTTCTCTCTTTCTAATTCAAGGATGTATAAAAGGATAAAGAAATAGTAATACCTTCATCCGTGTCGAACAAAGTACAAGTCTTCCACTTAACAAGCTTACAATGACGTCAATGTGTTAAAAGTAGCAAAATGACATTAGCCATCCATTTAACATAAATATAGGAACAAATAGTGAATGAAGTTCCAAAATTCATCACCATTTCAAGAACATTATCAACTCGTCTCTTCAAAATGACCGATATTTCTAAAACTTGAATAAAATTTGGGGCAAAAGGCTTTATATCAACCATTTTGGTGAGATGCCTTCAAATCCTAATTCAAATTAGATCTCATAAAGAAAAATAAAATATTTGGAAAGTCCTATCCATCTACAACCGAGATTTATCATTTGATCATGAATCGTTGTATGATTACATTTGTATTAGAGTCTTACTCCATCTACTCTAGGATTAGAGGCGGTTTATTCTTCATGACTCTCTATTTAGTATTTGTTTTCCTACTATTTTGGGTTGAAATGTTGATGTTTCCTTATGTATCTTCCTAGACTTATTTGTTGTGACACACACTTATAGCACTCTTGGTTGAACCACAAACATTCTTGCTATTTATAACACCGAATATCCAAAATCGACGCGAATTGTACTAAAACACATACTTTTATAGTACCGCTTTACCTTTTATCTCTTGATAATATTTTTATATTTGTAAATGGCTTTAAATAAAAACACCATATGGATGTAAATTAGTAGAACTGCTTACAAAGTAGAGAATGCATCCGACGCCGATTCATCGATCGCCACAAAAGAAGCGAAGATTCAAAACCTCAATGGAAAAAAAAGCACCGTAAATGGCTCCAACTGCAAAGACCTCTAACAAATCCACTCTCGGTTTCTTGGCCTATCAAAGCACCACCATTGCTCCTAATAAAGTACCCACTACAATTTAAAAATATCAACCATTAATTCCAATCAAGAGCCAAATGCACTTAATGTTTTAGACTCGGGTTTGAGTCTTAAGTTTTCAACGACTTGTATTCGTGAGTCATCGACTTTCGGGTTTAGGATCGGTTTGTGGTTTTAGGTCAACGATCCTTGCAGCTTCGTAATCGGTGACCGAGATTCAATGATAAGGTTCGATGTGAGGGGTTCAGGTCATCATTTCATGACTCAAGTTCGGGGGTCACGGTTTAGGGGCTCGCTTTATCGCCCCTAAGTTACACTTTTCTCGCCTCGATTCGCACTGTATTAACTCCTGCAGTATCCTCCGAGTCAAAGACGTACTAACACCCTCATGTTGTAAGGACACCCCGTGAGAGACCAATGCCCGATGTAGAACGCACCGTGACACAAGTCGATGTAACCTCGCTCGATAACCCGTTGATTCACAAACACACCAACTGATTTCAATACCGATCTAATTGACCGTAATCACCCTCTAATTCATATCATATGTTGAGTACTATTTTCACATCTAATCTTTATCGGACCCTATTATTCAACTTGTGTTCAACCCGAAAACACATTAACACTTCCTTAATTACAACCATATCGTCTATCTACACTCACAACCCTTACCACTATCACGACATTCCCTAATAGACTATCAACATCTCTTAAATATGTGTCACCCAAATGAACATGACACTTTTGGTCTATCATTGTACATTCGTCACTAAATAATGAAAAATTGATAAAAGAAAATCCACTTTGAACCCTTCAAACACTCCTATTTATGTCGGCTAGGTACAAGGAAGATTTTCATTGATATTGAAAGGATTATATTCGGTTTGTTGTATCATAATATCACAAAGCGGTAATTATATGCTATTACAATACTTTATAAGGTTGCAACTAAAGATGCATAGAATCCGCCTTCAATATTGATTAGATCATCATGCTTTCCTTTCTCGATGATGACTCCATTTTTCACAACCACAATCAAATCGCTCCTTTAATAGTTGTCAACCGATGAGCAACCACAACTGTTGTCCTGTTAACCATCACCTTATCCAACGATCTTGAACGACTTTTTCCGACTCAACATCCAATGCACTTGTAGCCTCGTCTAGCAATAGTATCTTGGGACTCTTCACAATCGCTCTAGCAATCGCCACTCTTGCTTCCCCTCCCGACAATTGCACACCTCGTTCCCTACCTATTCCCGCCTCAACAAACCAAGCACCAAAGATAAAATTGGTCATACATAATAAAAAGTAACGAATTCGTTACCAAACCCGACCCACTAATCAAACCTTGTCAGATCCTTTTTTCTTAGAAGTGTCACATTTATTTCGTACTCTTTGACTAATTACTCTTCTGCACAAAAGATGCCACCGTCCTTGTACTCGAATCGCATCACTCGCCACCGACCGGCTTCCTCGTACACAACCTTAGCATCATTACTAAACCCTTTAATGAATTTTACCGAACATATTCGTAACACCTACTAACGGAGCAAGAATAGGAATTACAACGGCTAATTGCCAGCACATGAAAAGAGCTATGGTCAAAACAGCAACAGAAGATAGATCCTATATTTATTACTATTATATCAGAGCATTATGCTTTGAAAAGGTGATAAATATGGAGGTTGGTTGGTTAGATAAGCAGGAAAACTCGAGTGGTGCAATTGGTGCAAGGTTGTCAGCTGACAAATATACTGAGTATATACATAAAAATATACAATAGCAAATTAGTAGAATATCTACCGATTCTCCTTTAGAAATGTATCCACGGTAGTTCCAAAGATGCATGAGTGCATTTGCGATATTGTTGCAATCAGTAGCAAACACTGCTCCTCATCTCGATCGATTGCTTGATAGTCTTAAGAATAAGAAGATCCGACCTATTTGAAGAATCGAAGTTTATAAAACCTTTAGCGATTCTAACAAAAAAGGTAGCAAGTGTATCTAACAAAAAGGTACTCACTTGTTGTGATCAGATATAGAAACTAAAGAGTAAGTCGCATTGAAGTTTCTCCGAACAAAATTCCTTTCATTTTGGTCAACCTCTCAAAGATAGGTCACTTCATGGATCGATTCCCAAGACAACATGACCACGGTGCTTCGGTTTCTTCATCCATTTGGGTGTCCTCGACACGGATGCGTTCCACTTTGAGCAAAGATCTGTCTCGAGAGGTTTTGGCTATTCGTGTCTCATTTGGGTAATACACCAAATATTTAACGAAGAGAAAAAGACATGTAAGACTTGGAACCCGTGAAATTAAAAATTATAAGAAAGTAAAGCATGCATACTTATTAAGCATTCTCGACTATTGCTTCCACTGGGTCCACATCACAGATTCCTTCGATTCACCGCCTTTGTTCTCGAGATGCATACTGTCATTTGCTTTGGTGAGAAAATAAAGCATGTGTTATGAGTACACTCGACCAAGATTTTATATACTATTTTGGCAACCGACACTAATATCAAAGCTTACCAAGAAGTGTGTGAACATAATCAATCCTCATAAACATCAAATAATCGCACGCGCCAAGGGCATATGATAGCGAGTCATTATGTTCTCCCAAGAAATAGAAACACTGCAAGAAAGAAGGCATTAGTCGTTTCGACATATAAATAAAACACACATCCTGCAAATCTAATTCCACAAGGTACTTAACATGGGTGCTGGTCTCCATTTTATCAAGGGATGTTTGCAGCCTAACATCATTTCATACCGGATAAATTATCAAAATAAAGCATTGAAATGGTTGATTGCTAAATTTGGAACGGAAAATGACACTAATAATTTGAAACGCCAATCAAAAAGTCTCCATTGTATGTGACGTAAATGTCGCTTCACTCTCTCATATGTGAAAACCACAATCGTAGCGACTCCTCCCGCATAATTAAATGTAAATATAATCGTTAAAACCTTTAGGCACGAAATTTAATACAAAGAAATTGAAAATCGATCTCATTCTTCACATTTCTCACTTCAAAGTATCCTTCAATTCGTGTTTTAGAGTATACTCTAAATCCTCGATATCTTCGACGCACTAAAAATAATTGCAAACGAACATACTAATAAGCCTCAAGAAAATATAATTATATATCGAAGAAAAAGCTCAAATTACTTATTGTACTCGCCTCTATTGATAATAAAATATCCTCAACCATCAACCATGTAAGAGATCATCATGACTAAATCATACTCAAGATCGAAAACTTTCAAGGAAGCTTTGTGGTCTCTATATCGAATGCACAAACATGAACTTCAACAGGTTGTAGAAGTTCGTGCCTTCTTTCAATAGTAACTACGCCACTTGACACATTAACACCATACCACAGCCCGCATCTTATATCTAACAAGTACGATTTCACAGAAGTGAGACATGCAATATTTATAATTAACGATACAAAATACTAACACTTTTATAGATGTAAAAAAAAGTATATTACCATTGTCAATGGCAAAACGGACATGGTGAAGCACATCATACTCCCTTAGATCAACAATGTAATCTATAAAATCATCAATTTGTTCTTTTATGTAAACACAAAAAAAATCATGTTATAAAATTAAAAGAATCTAACTGCTCTAAGCGCCTTGATACAAAAGTACACATGCTGATAAGCATACCTTCCAAACAGGAACATCTTACCCGAGTATGAGAGATTCTCACAGTTTTTCCACAAAAATAAGAGATGTCGAATCATTATCCGAAGGTTTCCTTTAGTTGTCATATTAATCAAACGTCAGAGACTCCTACAAACGTGCAAGTTGTGTTGCAAATCTCTTACATGCAATTTTATAGAAGATATAAAACATAATGTTACCTCAGTAGATGTTCCATTTATAGTCACTGGAGCATATATATCATGAGCAGTTCAATCATGGCATCCATTCTCAAAACCCTAAAAAAAATTTAGATGAATGAATTGTGTGGGTTTTTCTCGATTTAGGGTTTTTAGATATTGATACGTGATACCATGTTGCTAAAAACCGAATTTATAGTTTTTTAGATTTCCAATTAGTTGGTTATGTTTGTTTGGAAAGGTTTATAAGTTTTTGTTTGCAAACTATAAACCAAAAAACATTGTTTATCTAGTGGTTAGCATGGTTGTTAATGTTATGCAATGTCCCAAGTTCGAATCTAGCAACATGATTTTTTAATAAAACCCGAATTTTATACAACATATCCGAATTTTATACACATGTCATTAAAAAAATTAAAAAAAAAATGCCACATAAATACAATGATGACATGGAAATATGACATGACATTATGGGATGCCAAGTGGCATTATGACGTATATATGCCTATATATATATATATATATATATATATATATATATATATATATATATATATATATATATATATATATATATATATATATATATATATATATATATATATATATATATATATATATATTATTTGTTTTTTTATATCACCGTCACCGCTCAAGCAATGTGGTTGTTCTTTTGTTTTGTTGTTTTGCGTGGTTGAAAGTGTATGTTGTGTTTTTAATTTTTGTAAATTTGTTTTGATTTGGTTGTTTGCGAGTGTTAGTGTTGTTGTTAGTGTTGTACAATCTTGTGTTAAGGTTGTTTGTTGTTGCATCTGTGTTTGTTAATCACATTTTAATAAATTATGATGTATTTTAGGTTATGATTTGGTATCATATTTTGTTGTTATAATTTATAATTTGGTGTAACTGAAACCACGAACAACGACTTATTGTAGGACCAAGGGGTCGATATTGTGTAACATTATATTAGTAAGGTTTTAATCCATATCCATTAGCCAACATTACCCTCTAAACTTTCCCTCCATTAAGCTGAACCTGTAACGAATTAGAAAATAGAGTTTACGATCTTTTTCGTATATATTTGTCGGTGAGAATAAAGAAGCATATGGAAGACATAGACCTTCGTAAGAGGGGCATAAATGAAACCTTACTTTTCCTTTGGGGTATCAATTACCGGTGCCCTGTACTTTTGATATGTAGTTTCACATGCAATTTGCCATGTGTGTAAATTATAATGGATAGCGTTACGGGATAACGGTTTAGTGACATCATAAACTTTACGTCTATGTATACCTTAAGTGGTGATCTTGTTCTATTAATGTGACTGAATAACCCATGAAGATGATTAATGTTCTGTTTTGATATGCGTAATCGAATAATTCAGATTCTTTCTCTATCAAGATGATGAAGTTAAACAGTGGCGTATATTTAGTTAAAAATTGCATAGTTATATTTTCTGTTTATTGTTAATTGGTTAGCTTATTAGGGTTCATAGTTGTGTTTTTATGATTATGCTGGTGTAGCATGAGCTGTCCTATTGTACTCATTTGTATCTGCTTATTTCCTATTTTTGTTAAAATGGTTGTTTGATTTTTGTTTGTTTACTTGGTTTGTAGCATATGTAATGTGTGTTTTGCGTTTTGTTTGTGTTTTGTGACTTATTTTAGTTCTTAAGTTAGTCTGCAAGTATCCGCATCTGTGCATCAGTTTCCCCCCTACAATCAGCGTTATCAACTTTGCAGCCTTTTGTTTTGATTTATAGTTTGCTGAGTTTTGGTAGTAATAAGCTTATGTTTGGCATGGTTTATATTTATTTGCTTGTCTAGTTATGTCACATTTTTTTAAATTTTTGTTGTAGCTTCTTATCAGCTTTTCGTAGGCTTGAAAAGTACCCACATTATCTTTTGGCTGCTGTCGTAGTGTTAGATTTGATAGTGTTTAATGGTCTGTTGCGTATGCTTGTTTGATTGTATTCAGTAGCATTAGGTATAGTTTTTGTTGTTGTGTATGTTTTTTTATCTTTTTGTATTTGTTTTTATAAAATATGTATTGACTGATTTTTTTTATCAGGTTTGTTATGGATGTTTCTGATGGCAAATGTTTCTGTAAGTTTTTGTTTTTTTATTTATTTTTTATTTTATATTTTATTTTTGTGGTACTTGTTATATCGTCAAGTAGACCAAATACTTAAATCCTTTGAGCTTCAACAAAAACCTCGTGAAAATGTTTAAATAGTACAAATGAGCATGAACTTGTTACCTTATTTTAGAATAAGCTAATTTTCAAGGCGTTTGGATAGGCGTATGGGCAACAGCTTTTACATCCTCAAATAGTTGTTTATATATAAAAATATGCATACTCACATTTGCATCTCAATTAGCAACATTATTATCATATAATGTAGAGATAATAGTTAGTTTAGTCGAATTACCTCTTTCATGTAGTTTTTGTCATCATCTGCACCGGTATCCTAGAATGGCAACTTAGCCGTAACATAATTCAACACTTCAGCTTTCTCGACAATGAACTGAAGTAAATTTATTTTGTGTTTTGTTTTGTAGATGGAATAAAGTCAGGTGTTTTTATTGAATTTGTCATTTCGCTTCATGGTCAATTTGAGCATTATTTGGTAAGTATGTTTTTTTTTTTTTTTTTTTTTTTTTTTTTTTTTTTTTTTTTTGTAACTGTTTTTTTATTTTTTAATTTAGAAATTGCCTACGGAGCTGTTTCCGCCTAATGTTCTTGAAGGTACTAATGTCTTGGAGGTTACTGATGCTCGTGGAGTTGTTCGATTGATTAAAATAGAGTGGAGTGATAAATTTTCTTGTTGGTGTTTTTGCGGTACTAAATGGGCAGATTTAATTTCAAGTTTGATTAGCCTCGATCCAAAGTATGTTCATTTGGAGCAGCTTGGTTTGAAAAAGTTTTTGGTTAACTTCTATACCGTTTGTGGTGACGAAGTTGATTACGGGGTTACCACTGGTCATGTTACCAAGTGTCTTGTTTTAGGCTGTAAGGATCCTCGTT
Source organism: Chrysanthemum lavandulifolium (assembly GCA_022545495.1). Lineage (NCBI taxonomy): Eukaryota > Viridiplantae > Streptophyta > Magnoliopsida > Asterales > Asteraceae > Chrysanthemum > Chrysanthemum lavandulifolium. Next base: position 87,942,309 of record CM040240.1, read on the forward strand.
TGTATCAGGTATGTGCATTTACATTTGTTTGTGTGTTTTATATTTTTTTGTGCCTGGTTTTTATATTTTTGTTTTTTAATTTGTAGCCAATTCCTTGCAAGATGTTGCTCGAATCGGAGATTAACCGTAATTCTAAGTCTGTTCCGATTGAGGTCAAAGATCGTGTTGGGAAGGTTGGGGTTACTTTTCATTATTTAGGGATAGAAAAAAAGTTAGTTGGCGTTGCCTTTACTGGTGCTGTGTGGGAGCGTTTATGTGAGCTTTTCAATTTCTGTAAGTCTAAGTTGCTGGTGTTATCGTTGTCAGAGAATGGTAGGCATTTTTGTTTTAAGTTAATGGATGGGTTTGTTGCTGATCCAGTAAAGATTTTTGGCTCTGAACCTCGACCTGCAGTTTTGTTTTTTGTATTATGTTTGTTTTTTTTTTGTTTTTGTGTTTGTTATGCTATTTGGGTACTGTTTGTTGTCGAAGATAATTTTTTTAAGTTGTTTTTGTTTGTGTTGATTGTGTTTGTCACTTTAGGTGTTTTATCAAGCGATGGATGTTTTGTGTATACTTCATTTGTTGTTGAGTATACTGGTTGTATTGTGAAGCGAGGATATCTGGTTTGTTATTTTTTTTTGGTTTGTTTTTATTTATTTTTTTTAGTATTTTATTTTTATTTTTATTTGATGTGTTATTTTATCTTTGCATTTATAGTGGTATGTTGTTTTTTAATATCGGTTTTAGAACATGCCAAAGTCATTTCATAATCATCAGATGAAAGTGGGTCACCGCGAAGGGTGGGTAAAGGCAGGTGGTTGTTCGTTTTATATGGTGATTAAAATTCATTCCGATAAACGCCGGAAAGATAACAGAAATACCAGAGTTTTCTTAGTGGGAGATTGGGATAGAGTGAAGGGCGTTCTGGATTTGAAGATGGGTGATGGTATGCTCTTTAATCTTGTCTCTGGTGAGATAGGTGGTGATGGTAGTTTTTGTTTTGACGTATGTAAGGAAATTTAAGTTGTTGTATATGCAGGAAGTGTAGGTTGTATTTTGTGTTTTGGTCCTTTGTAGACGCCGTAAGAACTAAGAAGGTTGTAGGAATTCTGTTAGTTATGTAGTAGTTTGTGTATAGTGTCTTATCATATGTAAGTTGTATGTAAATAGTTTTTTTCCTTTGTTTCCTGTATGTACTATGTAGTAGTTTGTGTGGAGTTTCTATCATATGTAAGTTGTATGTAAGTAGTAGTGTTTATTTGTTTTCTGGATGTACTAAATATTATTTATGATATAATTTTGTTATTATATATATATAGTACAAATTAATAAATCACATAAATAAGTTGATGTTACATATGGTTTTAAAAACCGGACCGTAACAACGGGTTTAATCATGTATCGGAGACGCCATCGATTCGGCTAGCAAATAAAAGTTGTCCAAAAACGAATCTGGAAGGACTGTCGGAACTAGTAAAAACGGGTAAATCGAGCCATACCAGGATCATTTCTTCTTGTTTTTCTCAAGTTAATCAACTTATCATTGTTATTTTGTTGATGTTTGAACTTTAATCACTAAGTATTCGATACTGCAACGCGCGAATACCCTTCTACTTAAGTCTTTATTATGCCATCTGTTTTTTTCTAATATAGATAAACATGGATGCTTTGTATCATTAAATAATTTCAACTAATTTGACTTTAAATCATTAGCTCACTAATATCGATGATTAGGGAGGCGGTGTTTACCCAAAAGGAATTGATCGTACACTTTTAATTTTTATTAATACACATCAATATATGCATTAGACAATTGTATTTTAAGTATGATTTGTTTTAACAATGTGCACATTAAAATGTCATAATAAAATATAAAGTATGCAAATCTCTGCCGAAAAGCCCTTAATGGACAATGCTCATAGTTGTTGCCTTTTTTTTTTATTTTAATAAAAAAAATTGCATAAAAAAATATAAAAATAAAAATAATTTTTCAAAAGCATGTTAGGAGTTATTTATTTCATATTAGCTATTTAAGAGATAATGATAGTAATGCCCTAGTTGTCGTGAGGTAATTTACTTTCCGGACTGTTTTTGTGGGCGTGTTTATTTTGGACCGGTTGCCCAGCGATTTCTTGGACCCAACCAGGGGTCGTCACGTGTCCGACAAACCTATGACACAAGTACATATGTTGAAAGTATATGTCATGTATTGTAAGGTATTGTTTTTTGGGCAAATTTATATGTTTTGGGCAACTTGTATTTATACACGACGATATTTTGGTCATTTTACATTGATTTAAAAAAAAAAAAAAAAAAACGGACACACATAGTCACAAAAAAATCACGCACGCACACTCAAACATCTTCTTCTACCATTGTTAAATTAACAAACAGTATTTACAACACATCTAATTTCATAGAACCCTATAACCGCTAATTAATTTTACTGTATAATTCGGTATGATTAAATTAAGGTTGTACAGTTGTAAAATCGTTATTCGTTCTACATTGAAGTTGCTTCTAGAAATTAAACTCATTTTGTCGAAGAATGATAATCGCGAAAGGTTGTTTAGGCAAACAGTTTTTTGTCCATGGTTGGATATAAATTCTTGCGATAATGACTGCCTTTTGATGCATTATGTTTTGCAACATTAGGTATATGTTTCTAACATCTCGTCTGATTCCCCTCCATTAACATTCCATATTGGGGATCATCGGTTACAGTTTGGCCAAAAAGAATTTTGTTTAATAACCGGGTTTCGATTTGGGAAAATTTCAAAAGGGAATACTCGGTCTAGTGCATTTTTTTATCGTGTCCTAAGCCCTAGTCATCCGTACTAATGGTATAAAGAATTTATATGTCATTGAACTTTTGGAACTTGTTAGAGATGAAAAAATGTGGTTATCTGTTTCAGATGAGGATGTTGTTAGGTTGCGTCTCTTGATAGTTGAAGAGTTAGTGTTTATGGGAAAAGAATAAAGGAATTACATCCCTAAGCATTTATTGACTTTGGTTGAGCATTTTGATGCTTGGAATATTTATCCTTGGGGTGAATATATGTGGCATAAATTTTATCAAAGGACTGTCTATATTCTTCATATACACAGAAAAGATCATCTGTTAAAAAAAAAAAAAAAAAAAAAAAAAAGTTCAGTGCCACATACAATCTATACGAGTTCGCTTGGGCTTTTAAGATTAGAATTCTCAGTAGTTTGTACTAAATTTTACCTGTATGAACTAGTCTGTTACTAAGCTATGTCTAACTTTGATTACAAAATATTAAAAAAAAATAGCTTCATAAAGCTTTTGATTGTATTTTGTTGTGTTATTACTAATATTCCAAACGTACTTATTAAGGTTCTTGCTACATCTGATTGGTATTCTTGTTTATGAAATGGTTGTGTTTTTTTGGATAGAAGTAATATAAAACTTACCCGTAATTTTGAACAAGGTTATAACACTTCTTAGTTTGTGTTTTGTTTTGTTTTGTTAATGTATTCATAAAGGTATTGGCTATATGATTATTACAAATTTGTTTCATCCTATACATTTGACCTTTACTTTGATAAAGCTGGAAAATTTTTAAAAAATGATAATTGTTTTTCAACAATAAGCACCCTTTCGATATATTCATAATAAACACCATATGTTTCAAAATTTATCCTGCATACCTACACGTAACATCTGACACTAGTAGCTATTACATATTGGATTTTGGAGAGTTATCCTAAAAGCGGAACTTGGTGGGCGAAAGACAATAAGGTCGTTATACGTGGTCTTGCTTGGTCACCACTTTTAAAGTTTCAGAAAAGAGACTATTGTAATCTCTTTGAACCGGTAATCATCACACAATCTTTCAATGCTAACCAAACTAAGGTGTACTTAATTTTTTTGACAATATCAGTACTTGTAATTTTTTTGGTTGTTAGGTGTCAACTCCCATTGTGGACCTTTTTGCAACACAAGCTGAAATGAAGCAACCATGGTGCATTGCTAGCGCCCATTTTATAGATGATTTGTCTGATCCAGACACAAACGCTGGTGAAAATGATTTAGGCCATACAAATGAATTTGCAGACGATTACAATGGAGAAATGGTCATGGAAAGCTAACGTCACGGGGAATTTCAAAATGCACTTGTTGTCAACATTGAACAAGTACCTTCTGTAGATGTAGCACAAACGGGGCCCATTCTTTCAACAACTGCTCTATTTAGTGAGTTAGGGGATTTGAATAAAAAAAACTTGAGATGATAGAAAATTGCATACATTTGGTCAGAAACACACCAGCCATTTTTGATGTGTTTATGAATGTGAAAAGTTTGGGTGATAACTCTGTAGATGCAATGGATTGTGATAATCAAGAGGAAGATGTGGTTCAGAAACAATTGGTTGTGGAACCTGAACCCGGTAACAATGTTGTTAGTGTGCAGATAGAAGAAGGAACACCAACCAAGAAAAATGTTGAGGTAACTACATTATCTGTAAAACAACACGGATAAAAAAAATTGATGTGTTGTTTTTAACATAGCATATTTTTAAATCTCAGTTTAAAGCCAACAAACTGCCATATGCAAATGTGGTAGGTCCTAATGATACATATTTGTTGGAATCTGTTTTCTCCGAAGAGAATATGAACAAAAACGACGATAAAATTTCGGGTTATCAGTCTTTAGATGCAATGGATTATGATAATCAATATGAGAAGGTGGTTGAGAAACAATCTTTTGTTGACCTTGAATCCGATAACAATGTTGTTGGTGTGCAGATAGAAGAAGAAACACCAACCAAGAAAGATGTTGAGGTACCTGAATCTCGGTTTAAAGCCAATAACCTGCCATATGCAAATGTGGTAGGTCCTAATGACAAACCTTTGTTGGAATATATTTTCTTCGATGAGAATATGAACAAAAACAAGAGACAGAAATTATGCGACAACGTTAGAGGCATTCTAAGACATATTCAATGACAAAGGCATACAAAGTTGTCTAGGTATGTCAATTCGCCAAGTGGCCAACCAAAACCATCAACTACTCCATGCCGCCGAATTACAAGAGCATTTGGTGTCAGTAAGGAGGCTATTCTCCTGCCTGTCGATTCAAAGGTAAAGCACCTTCTACTATAACTGAAATAAATATTCTTTGTGTGTCTTCTTATTTTTCAATTACGTTTTCAGGAAACATCCTGAAACCCCAAAACGCGGCCAATTAGTCACTTCTATTCGCCCACCATAGAACCATTTGTAGAGGTGGGCTCTGTTTATTATTAGATTCACAATATTATGATTGGGTTTATGTTAATCAATAGTTTGTTTGTTTGGGATCTTTTACGACACCCGAAATGCAAAAAGAACAAGGTTATTGTGCCTGATTACCTTCAAAACTATTTAAAGCTTAAAAAACCATCAGATTATAGATTTCCTTGGGGCTCTAGTGCCATTGTTGCTGCTAGGCGTTTTTGGGTAGCCTTGGCATGTAATGAAGATTGTAACGGCGGTTGGCTTTCTGACTTAGTAAGGAACCCTCATGCCCATCTGGTCTATTACCTTTGTATATTTAACGTTGTATTACTTAGAAACTGAATACTAATAGTTTTTTATTTGCTTTATATGTCTGCAGCACTTGGATATATGGTTGATTTGATGTGGTTGTTTAGACCAACCAATGCAGATTGGGCTTTGGCAGGCTCTCATTTCTTCACAAGCATCCTAGCTGAAAAATGCTCAAGTCTTTTTCAAATGGCACAACATACCTTGTGGTTAAATTTTTTTGTCTAAATAAACTTTCACTACTAAAAACAAAAATTGGAGCATTTTTGTCTGGGACGGTACCACTAAACCACTAAATTTAGTGGTACCGTTGGGTATCTAACGGTATCGTGACATTGTAACGGTCGAAATTTTTCTCCCTATAAATACCAGCCCACTTCACAGTTTTAGGGCATCTTTTTCACACAAAACTTTCTGGTGATATTTTGTTGTGTTACGATATCGATTGACATGGGCCATAATTGATCATTTATATACATGTATGATAGTATTCGTACATGTCGTGATCTTATGATTCTCATAGTCTTAGTTTGTTGAGACAATATTGTTATGTTTTTTACGCATTTACCTTGTTATTTGTATTATTCTAACATAACATGGTCATTTTGTCAATTCTAAACATGTGTTTTCTTGTGGTATTAATAGAAATATGCCTCGTACAAGGAAAACAAGCGCAACACACAAAGACTACCATGACTCAGCCGTCATTCAAAATTGGTTCTCGATAAGGTTTTAAAAGGTACCATTTTGAGGGTCGTTTAAGCCTTATTTGATCACTTTTGTATCCGTTATTGCTTAATATCGCTCATTTTCACTTTTTAGGTCTCTTGAAGGCAAAGTGCTGGAATGGCACTTATTTGGACAAAAAGGCGAATATACTAAGAAAATGGCCAAAGTCGAATCGAGACACTCAAAGTCGCTGAAAGCGCGACGCGCCATCGCTTAACCGCGACGCCGTCGGAGGAATTTGTGACGACTCGTAAGAGAAAATGCTAGTTCGAAGGACGGCGTCGGGCTTTAAAGGAGTAGACCGTCGCAACTCGGGCGGCCTAGATGCGACCCGCACGACGCCGGTCAAGAGGACGGCGTCGCGGAAGGTGACGCCGCCGTCGCAGGTTAACGTGGCCAAGACGAAACCCTAATGACGGCGACACGACGGCGTCACAAAACATAAGGTGACGCCGTCGCATATGTAATATTATATATAGAATCCAATTTTTCGGTTTTAGAGAGTCTTTTTGGAGTGAAAACCTAAAACCGAACCAAGGGTGTCTTGTACAAGATTTTAGGGTTCCAAACCCTATCTTACATCAAGATAAGTATTTACTTCATCAATTCAATTATGTCTTTGATTATTTGTGTGTATGCTTGCATGTTCTTCATGTCCGCTAATTTATTTGTGTGTTTGCTTAGGGAGTATGAAACTTAATTATTGAATATTGATTGGTTGTTTCTTATCTTAGTTGATTAATGATCTAGTAATGCGATAGGTCATTCGTTGTGTACTTAATGCTTGATTCATCTTTGTGAACCTTAGAATATAATTACCGAGTAGTTGTAAGCTAAACCATCCAAAGAGTGCCTTAGAGTAAGAGTTTATTATCCCTAGTGGGTTTTGTAGACGAGACCCTTTGGTAAGTTCAAAGAGTTGGGAGAAACGACACCCTACAACTTTAGACACACAACGCAACTAAGAATAAGGACGTGACAACTCAACCATCAATAGGAGATAATTAAGGAGTAGTAAAACCTAAGTAAACACATCTTTAAACTATCATACGAGCACACATTAATTAGACATAGACTACCACCACCTTATTTTCGATAATTAGATAATAGTAGAGTAATCGGTAGAAATACTAACCCCCAAATCCAATACCCGAGATTCGTACCTTTCGATTTCCTAAAAACATAAAAAGATAAAAATAATCTTCCTCAACCTTAACCTTAGCGTAGTAACTTCTCACTAGCATTCCTATTCCCTAGAGAACGATATCAATACCCGTGGCTTACCCTAATACTACACTACAACGATTAGGTTCATCGCCTAGGTGTTGAAAACTTGCTCGACGAAAAGGAAGTTCCTTTGACCCCGAACGCCACGCGTAAGCGTATCAAGTTTTGGCGCCCGCTGGGAATAGAATAGCTAGTTAGTAGTCCACCACGCTTAGGTTTCTTTGCTTGATTCCTATCAAGTAAATTTTTCTCATTTTTAGCTTTCTCTTAGTCTATCCCCCTTATTCGTGACCTTTGTTCGTAACACCCATCACTTTTCATCATGGAAGGTGATAACCAACCACCACTCATCAACCCACCACCAAATGACCCGCCAAGAGCCGGTACTCTTGGTGAATACTCAAGACCAAGCCACCTAGGCTATAGGAACACCATTGAGCTTTGATAAGGTTTTAAAAGGTACTATTTTGAGGGGTCGTTTAAGTCCTTATTTGATCACTTTTGTATCCGTTATTGCTTAATATCGTTCCTTTTCACTTTTTAGGTCTCTTGAAGGCAAAATGCTGGAATGACACTTATTTGGACGAAAAGGCGCGAATATATGAAGAAAATGGCCAAAGTCAAAATCGAGACACTCACGCTTCTTTGAAATTAGAAGGCGACGGCGTCAAAAGCTAAGTGCGGCGCCGTCCCAAAATTATTGTGACGGTCCGTAACCCAAAACTCAGATTTTCAAGCGACGACGTCCGGTTGTAAAAGAGTAGGCCGTCGCTACTCGGGCGGCCTAGATGCAATCCGACGACGCCGGTCAAGAGGACGGCGTCACGAACATAAGGTGACGCCGTCGCAAGGTTAACGTGGCCAAGACGAAACCCTAATGGCGGCGACCGACGGCGTCACAAAACATAAGGTGACGCCGTCGCATATGTAATGTTATATATAGAATCCGAATTTTTCGCTTTTGTGGAGAGTCTTTTGGAGTAAAACCTAAAACCGAACCTAAGGTGTCTTGTACGATATTTTAGGTTTTAAACCCTATATTACATCAAGATAAGTCTTTACTTCATTAATTCAATTATGTCTTTGATTATTTGTGTGTATGCTTGCATGTTCTCCATGTCCGCTAATTTATTTGTGTGTTTGCTTAGAAATTATGAAACTTAATTATTGAATATTGATTGGTTGTTTCTTATCTTAGTTGATTAATGATCTAGTAATGCGATAGGTCATTCGTTGTGTACTTAATGCTTGATTCATCTTTGTGAACCTTAGAATATAATTACCTGAGTAGTTGTAGGCTAAACCATCCAAAGAGCGCCTTAGAGTAGGAGTTTATCATCCCTAGTGGGTTTGTAGACGAGACCCTTTGGTAAGTTCAAAGAGTTAGGGAGAAACGCATACCCTACAACTTTAGACACACAACGCAACTAAGAATAAGACGTGACAACTCAACCATCAATAGGAGATAATTAAGGAGTAATACAAACTAAGTAAACACATCTTTAAACTATCATACGAGCACACATTAATTAGACATAGACTCCCACAACCTTAGTTTAGATAATTAGATAATAGTAGAGTAATCGGTAGAAATACCAACCCCCCCCCAAATCCAATACCCGAGATTCGTGACCTTTCCTTTCATAAAATATAAAAGATAAAAATAATCTTCCTCAATCTTAACCTTAGCGTAGTAACTCCTTACTAGCATTCCTATTCCCCAGAGAACGATATCAATACCCGTGGCTTACCCTAATTACTACACTACAACGATTAGGTTCACCGCCTAGGTGTTATAAAACTTGCTCAAGAAAAGGAAGTTTCCTTGACCCCAACGACGCGTGTAGCGTTATCAAGTTTTTGGCGCCACGCCGGGAATAGAATAGCTAGTTAGTAGTCCACCTCATTTAGGTTCTTTGCTTGATTCCTATCAAGTAAATTTTTCTCATTTTTAGCTTCCTCTTAGTCTATCCCCTTCTTCGTGACCTTTGTTCGTAATCCTATCACTTTTCATCATGGAAGGTGATAACCAACCACCCCTTGATAACCCAACACAAAAATTTCAATGTCACCAAAACCCAACCCAATAACCAACACAACCGTCAAGCCGCTATGTGAGTAGAAACACCGACCTTCGTGGATTTGCGTAAAATATTCGATAGTACAATTAGGGAAGTCGTTGAGAAAGTAGTCGTCACGCTATAGTTGGCTCTATGATTAGCGAATTCGGAAAATGGCATGATAAACAACAACGTGGATGTGGAAAATAGTGCTTACTTCAATCTTTACCCCACTAAGGAAGAGATTGCGTACCATCAATACATAATCGATAATCCACGATCACCTATCATTAGGATATGCCCAAAGATTAGGAGGGAAACTCGAACTTAAAATCCCTTGTATGATCGGATATAGGAGTGTCGACCACGCTTACATAGATACGGAATCCCCATCAATGTAATGTCATCTGCTGTTTACAATGACATCATGAATGAGCGACTCAATATTAGGAGAGACCCTAAGTATCCGGGAGGAGTTTGCAACTTTGTGGGAAGAGTCAAGGACGTGCATGTCTTTATAGGAAATTTCACCTACCTAGTTGATTTTATGGTCCTAGAAGATGTAGGGTGCGTCATTGACTATAGCTTATCCCAAGTAGTGCTAGGGAAACCGTTTGTTGAAACATCTAGAATGAGCCATAACAAGCATGATGGAACGGTTAGGTTCAAGGAAGGAACCGATGAGATCACCTATAGGATGCCTTGAAAACAACCGAGTATGGCCACTTGTCCATTTATGATCGAGACAACATCAAAGCTTTTGAGGACAAAAGCAAGGAAGATGTTGAAAAGGTTATAAATTCATGTGGGAAAGAAGGAGGCATTATTATAAGGATTGCTTAACTCTAGGGCCTAGGTATAGAGTCGATGAAGATTTTGTCAACATGATAGAATTCTCATTGAGGATGCGTGAGGAAACGAGAGAACACGACTACGAGTCTAGCTACAAGACTCTTAAATAAAGAAAAGCGCTTCGTGGGAGGAAACCCATGCTTAATTGTTTGCTTGTTAGTGTCATATATCTTTTATTAATTGTTTATCCTCATGTTTAAATTTGTAAAATGCTTTATTTTGTTTTTAACCTCGTCTTAATTGCATGTAAAGGTATTTTACATAAGGGATAAGTGTAGGAGGATTACACACGTTTTCAAAAGAAACGTAAACATGAGAATAACAATTAAGTAAAAGATATATATGTTTGTTTGTTTGAGTCAAATGCTTGTATCGAGTAATAATGGATGTTTTGCGTAAATTTTCCGATTCTAAAGATGTAAATTTTCCGAATTTTTCCAAAATCGCAGACCAATTTTTGTCGGGATAACCGACGGCGTCAGATTGCAACCGACGCGCCGTGAAGGAGTAAAACATATGATTACTTTTCTCTCGCTTTCTCGAGCCACTTATAAATTTTGGAATTTTGCGGTCTTAATTTTCTTAGAAATTCAGAAACATCCATTCCACAAGCATTATATCCTAGTTTAAATCGAGTCTTATATATATTATTACCGCCGATTTTACGCGAAGGTTTCGTTTGTTTTCTTCAAGTGTGCGTGTTTAGTTTGTCAAGAAGAAGTTACATAAGATTGGAGGAGCTTTTCACGCAATAATTCTTCTTGAAAAGGATTTAACCACCACTTTACACGGATCCTACCGAGCTAATCGGGGAGTATTAGTTTCTTCGCTTTTAATTACCTTCTTTATCATAACTTTGATATTTTCGGGAACATTGGGGACAATGTTCGCTTTAAGTGTAGGGAGGGAAAATAAAACGGAACTTTGAAACTATGCTTATCCTTGATTATTTGCTTTGTCCAATTGTGATTGTGCAATAAACCATGAGAAAATGTCGGTTAGGGTAATTTTGGCACCAAATTTAAAATTTTTCATGACATATAGGAGTGGGCCATTAGTCTTAACAAAAGCGCCTCACGGATAGGAAGTTATATGACTAGCACAAAACCCTTTACCACCCAAATTCCACCAAAATGTGAGGATCGCCTTAGATTAGTAGGAATTAAAGCATTCATCTTCAATGCTTAGAGTGTGAACCGGTAGTATATTAGATTCTAGAACTTGTTTTGTGATGCATTCCGAGATCGCAAGTGAGGCTACACTTGTGTAGTTAGGAATAACTAAATGATAAGAGGCATTAGGATAACCCTTGTTTGATACCGTAATATAATTACTTCTTCCACATCGGTTGAGTAATTCCCCACACCCTTTGCGTTGTACTCATCCTTAGTACACGATACCCCTAGTTAACCCCTCGAGCCTATCCTTTCGCGGTTCTCGTGATGTTTCGGTTTTTCCGAATATCAATAAAGAGCATTGTTTACACCCCACCCCCAAATATACACCCAAATCGCCTTAGCCTACCCCTTATGCACTCACTTTTAGTGCATTATTGTTATTACCCCAAACCCTTAGTTCAATTATCTAGTTGCTTGCATAAGTTGCTAAGTCGAGTCATATCCTTTGTATACAGTTTTGGGACGATTGGGATTCATGGGAAAAGTTAAAGTTTATGAAATGACGGAAGGGCGTTAAAATTCAAATTCCCTTTGTTTGCGTAATAATGTACCCCAAGTGTTTTGATCTTTTCAAATCGGGTCAAATTAGTGTTAGAATAATAAAACTCAAGTGTAGGGATGTGCCTATAAATCTTATTATTTTGATGTTACCATAGAGGATGGTAGAGTAAAAGTGTATAAAAAAAAAAAAAAAAAAAAAAAAAAAAAAAAAAAAAAAAAATAGAAAAGAAAAAAAAAAAAAATAGAGTGTGAAAAAAAATACCATACGGGCTACCATCCTACATCTATCCTTTAAATTTATGTTTGTTTATTTCGCTACCTAGAGTTTAGAGTGTCGAGTCTTGGCTTAGCAACGCCATTCTTCATATGCATTTAACATAGAGATTTTGACTTGCCACCACTAAATAGCCTATCCCACCAAACCCTTGTTTCCTACCGTAAGCCTAACATTACAACCCTTTAAAAGACCTCTTTGATAGTCTTTCCTAGGTGCTACGCCAAAGCGATGAAGGTTTGATCTATTCTCAAGCCTATGGTAATCTATGTACTAGGACCGTTAATGAGTGTTTATCTTCCATTTCCTATTTGTTATATTTCATATATACACCCGAGAGATGTGAGTATCCAAACACCCCATGTGAGGTGCTAGTATGTAATTCCGTACTTGTTATGACCTTTGGGGCTTATATGTGTTGTGGACCGTTTTGAATTAATGCTTCATGACCCCTAACTTATAAATTAATTGGCTAAAGCACATTTGCTTGAGGACAAGCAAATAACAAGTGTAGGGATATTTGATAAGGTTTTAAAAGGTACCATTTTGAGGGTCGTTTAAGTCCTTATTTGATCACTTTTGTATCCGTTATTGCTTAATATCGCTCCTTTTCACTTTTTAGGTCTCTTGAAGGTAAAATCTTGGAATGGCACTTATTTGGACGAAAAGGCGCGAATATATGAAGAAAATGGCCAAAGTCAAAATCGAGACACTCACGCTCTTTGAAATTAGAAGGCGACGGCCAAAAGCTAATTGCGACGTCGTCCCAAAATTATTGTGACGGTCCGTAACCCAAAACTCAGATTTTCAAGCGACGACGTCCGGTTGTAAAAGAGTAGGCCGTCGCTACTCGCACGGCCTAGATGCAATCCGACGACGCCGAAGTCAAGAGGACGGCGTCACGGACATAAGGTGACGCCGTCGCAAGGTTAACGTGGCAAGACGAAACCCTAATGGCGGCGACCGACGGCGTTACAAAACATTAGGTGACGCCGTCGATATGTAATCTTATATATAGAATCCAATTTTTCGGTCTTTTGTGGAGAGTCTTTTGGAGTAAAACCTAAAACCGAACCTAAGGTGTCTTGTACAAGATTTTAGGGTTTTAAACCCTATCTTACATCAAGATAAGTCTTTACTTCATTAATTCAATTATGTCTTTGATTATTTGTGTGTATGCTTGCATGTTCTCCATGTCCGGCTAATTTATTTGTGTGTTTGCTTAGAAAGTATGAAACTTAATTATTGAATATTGATTGGTTGTTTCTTATCTTAGTTGATTAATGATCTAGTAATGCGATAGGTCATTCGTTGTGTACTTAATGCTTGATTCATCTTTGTGAACCTTAGAATATAATTACCCGAGTAGTTGTAGGCTAAACCATCCAAAGAGCGCCTTAGAGTAGGAGTTTATCATCCCAGTGGGTTTGTAGACGAGACCCTTTGGTAAGTTCAAAGAGTTAGGAGAAACGATACCCTACAACTTTAGACACACAACGCAACTAAGAATAAGACGTGACAACTCAACCATCAATAGGAGATAATTAAGGAGTAATACAAACTAAGTAAACACATCTTTAAACTATCATACGAGCACACATTAATTAGATATAGACTCCCACAACCTTAGTTTAGATAATTAGATAATAGTAGAGTAATCGGTAGAAATACCAACCCCCCCCCCCCACCCAAATCCAATACCCGAGATTCGTACCTTTCCCTTTCATAAAATATAAAAAGATAAAAAATAATCTTCCTCAACCTTAACCTTAGCGTAGTAACTCCTTACTAGCATTCCTATTCCCCAGAGAACGATATCAATACCCGTGGCTTACCCTAATTACTACACTACAACGATTAGGTTCACCGCCTGGGTGTTATAAAACTTGCTCAAGAAAAGGAAGTTTCCTTGACCCGAACGACGCGTGTAGCGTTATCAAGCTTCCTACTAAGCCCAAACTACGGCCTGCGATCCGACACCATCCGGTTGGTGCAAAACGGATGTGATTCCATGGACTTCGTTCAAGATCCAAATCAAGATCCGAGGATTTCTCAAAATTGTCGATTCCATCGACCTTGATGCTACTACTCGGGAGACCACGCGCTGCGTCTCTTCCAATTCTCTCTACGGGACCAAGCTAGTAATTGGCTTGAGCGACTTCCCATGGCCCATCTCAAGTTGGGATGATCTTACCTCTCGCTTCTTGCTCAATTTTTCCCAACGGGAGAACCACCAAACTTAGGCGAGACATCTTGACGTTCAAAGAACTCCAAGGTGAGTCTCTACAAAGCGTGGACTCGATTCAAGGAACTACTCCAGACTCCCCACCATGGCATTGATCTTTGGCTTCAAATCCAAATCTTCTATGATCATACCGATTTCATCACCGACGATCCATTGATCGAGCCATCGGTGGAAAGCTCAACGACTTTAACGCAGAGAAATCTTGGGATATTATAGAGAAGCTTGCCGATCAAAGCTACGAAGATTGGAATGAATCTCCAAACTCCGATTAACGTGGTTAATGCCATATCAACTCCTTCCGAATCCTCCGATACCCTCGAGGAGCAATTGAGTGCCATTGAGAGAGAATTGATTATCTTATGGAAAGGCGTAAAAGAGCCCCGTACAAATTCCTCGAGAAGTCACAACCGCTAACTCCACCAACCGCCCCACACCTTCTTCTGAGTCCCAAGTCGTGAGCAAAACCCAAGTTCCGAAGGTGCTTCGCTCTACTTCCCAATACCACTTTCACCAAGCTTCAAGGATCAAATGAGGGAGTACATGGCAGCTCATACGGAGAGATTAGCCATATTTGAAGAGGAGGTTTATAGGCAGAGAGAGGAAATGCAAGCAAAAATGACAGAAATGATGAATTTGGTAATTGAATTTACCAAAACAAAGGTTCCCGAAAAGGTGCTCGTAAGAAGCAACGATTGCCCTTGTTAGCCTTGATTATTTTTATTAGAAGTGATGGTCATTCACGATTAGGAACTTTGTAATGTGTGTTAGATATCGTGATAGAATAGTCAACGGGCTCGTGGATTGGGATAAGCTAATTGGGCATTAGTTAAGTTAAGCTAGCCTTGTCTAGTTAGTGAAACCCAAGCCCAATCCAAGTCCATCTCAAGGCCCATGGCCAAGCCTTAGGCATCATCCTCTCTACTATATAAACCCTCAAGTATGTCATTTGAGGGTGTGCTCGAGTGTGTGTGTGTGTGTTTTCCTTATTGAATATACAACATCTTGTGTTTATCTTGTCTCACATCATACACGAATATAACATCAAGTCACCATCTTTCTCATCTTATTTCTAAGCTTTGTTTGTGTTTGTTTCACGTGGGTATACTTGTATACGTGTTGGGTTTGCTTGGTAAAGTGATAAGGTTGATATATCTTAGGTCCTACAATTGGTATCAATCGCCTAACAATGGTTTAGGAGTGTTTGTGTTTGTTTTGAAGTTTTGGTAAGATACGTATAAGCTCACGTTTTACCTCTTTGATACGCATAAAGCTTTAATTTTTGCACTCAAAAATTCAAGATTCTTGTGGTTTAATGTTTATTTGGTGCTAAAGTTTTAGTTTTTGCAAAAGTTCAAGCTTTACGTGTTTTCTTCATTTTAAGCTCGTTTTTGGTTCATTGGTCATTTCTACTGTAACTTTTCTAGCCACTTTGGGTGAAAAAGGTCACCATTTTGGGTTATTCGAGTGTTTTAAGGCTATCTCGTGCAAAAGAAATCATTTGAATCGTTGAAATTTCTTACGAGTAGAAGTCAAAAAGTCAAACCCTAGTTTTCTACTCATAACTTTTCTACTCATAACTTTTCTACTCATAACTTTTCTACTCGTAACTTTTGGTGAAGAATCTTCGTTATAACGGTGACTCAAAGCTTCCTCACTGGATAAGTGTGTGAACACTTCGACTTATGGATATCTCTTACTGTGATGTTGTAAAGGATTTTGGTTCTTAACCATAGTTTACGATAAGCTAAAAGCTTACGAGTAACTCTACGATAACTTCAAAATTACGCGTAAGGTTTACGAGTAACTTTTGTCACGATAAGCTTAAAGTTACGCCAGAAGATACTTTCACGCTTAAGGTTCCTACGCCAAGGTTCCTACGCTTAAGGTTTCTACGCATAAGCTTTCTACGCCTAAGATCCCACGATAAGATCCTACTCATAAGCCTTGTCTACTCAGAACTCCTGCTTCTCACGCCTAAGCCCTCTTTCTACGCATAAAGGTTTAAAAAAAAAAAAAAAAAAAAAAAAAAAAAGAGTTTTTGGCGGAAAACTTGAGTAAAATTAAATTTTGAGGAGACTAAACGCTCAATTTTACGCGAAATTCAAATTTTGGTTTAATCAGTGAAAATTTTGGTCAAAATTCAAATTTTGAGCCTAAATTCAAATTTTTCGGGTCAAATTTTGCGTCAAAATTGTCATAACTCAAATTTTCATACGACCTTAGAATTGATTTTTATAGTGAATTTCAAATTTCAAGCGAAATTTTTTGAGAACCGAGTTTATTTAGCACGACTTTCGAATCACCTCAACTCGAGCTTAATCTTCATCAACCACAACTCCTTTATCGTTGAATCGATCCTACATCAACTTTATCGATCATACCTTCATCAATGGCTACTCAACAAGACATTCATGCAGCCGTGCGAAAACCCACCTCCTATGTTGGCAAAAGGTGGTTATCTTCAATGGACAAGTCGTATGCTTCGTTACATAAAGACCAAACCTAATGGGAAACTCATGATTAAATCCATTCGTGATGGACCCTTCAAGCCTCGACAAGTCCATGTCCTCGAAATGCGATGCAACACCTCCCATCCCACCATCCTCTCATCTTCAAACCGAATCAATACATCAAGAGGATCGAAACAAGTCGATGCGTATGACATGGCAATTCATATTATTCAACCGGGTTTACCAATAGACATCTTTGTTGCGGTAGACAGGTTGTGAACCGCTTTCGATATGTGGGAACGTGTTAGACGACTTTGTTTTGGAATGTAAATTGGTAAACAAGACATGGAGAACAAGTCGCTAATCAGATGGGAGAAATTTACATCTACACCGTGAGAATCCATTGAATCCTACTATGGAAGGTTTTGCACTTTGATGAATGAGCTTCTAAGAAACAAGTTGGCACCCGTAACAATCGCTCAAAACATCAAGTTCTCGAATAATCTTCCGGAAGAATGGGGACGATATGTCACTATTGTCAACCAAACAAAAGACTTACATCGTGAACTTTGATCAACTCAACGATTTTCTCAAACAAAACCAAGTCAAGCGAATGAAGTCGAAAAAGAAAAATTGGCAAAATTGGCACTTATTGCTAAGACTCAAACTACGTGAATACACAACAACAAGCTTCATCATCTTCCACCAACAACAACTTGCAAAGAATACATTCCACAACCTCAACAACAATTCTATCCACAAGAACAACAAGTCATTCAACAACCGTATCCACAATACCAGAACAAGGAATCATCGATCCCGAAGTCAAGCGAAGCGACCTTGCAATGATATTTTCTTTATTGATAAAGCATTTAGCAATGCATGGGTAATCAGTGTTCCGTGTCGTAATCAGTTGGGTCGAATGTTGGAAATCGATGGGATGTAATGTTGGGAATAGAGCATCAGGGTAATCGAATGGCAATGTTGCGCCCAATCGTTGGAATGATGGACATCAAGGGGTCGATTGAATCGAATATGGGATATCAAATGGGAATAACTGCTTTTATGACTTCGCTCGTAATGCTACCTCCGAACCTCAAAGACAAGATTCGGGATCTAGTGTCATACCAATGACAAAGCGTGAAAAGATCCAAGACATGTTGATGTTGGCGTAAAAGAAGAGTTGGGAATTGAGTTGATCACGAGGAAATAAAATTCGTGTACCCAAAATGGGAAGATAAAGCAAACGATAATGCAACCTCCAACACACAATCAATCAACAGCCACAACATCATGCGGTACTTATGACACAACTCCTATCTACGACACGATTCACTCAATGAGGTACCACATTCGCTTACTCATGAGAAGCCACATTCTGTCTCCAACCTTATTATGACACATATGTGGGAGAGCAAGTTAATAGCAATGTTAACTCTGAAACTCCATATATGGATCCTAATGGAGGTCAAGTGATACAGAATGGTGCTAATGATGAGGAAACTCGTGCTTATTTTGAATCATTAATTAATCAATGTGGCATTGAAGTTGAGAAAGTTAGAACGGTCAATCGCGAGGTTAAGGCCGCGAATAAAAAATTGACCGCTGAGCTTGAGAGTTACAAGGAGCACGCCAAAGCCTATGAATTTCATACAAACAAAATGTCCGAATTAGAAATTGGTTATCAAGATTCTGTTTTAAGAGAAAAACAATTGCAACTCAAGTATGATACACTTGATGTGAATCTGAACTTGAAAATAAAATCTTTAAACAAGGAAATTTCTGAACTAAATGACCAACTTTCTAAACAAAAGCATTGTTTTCGATCTTGAAAAGAGAAGAAACAGTTGATTGTCGATTTTTCAAAACGAGAAGATTCTCTTCTTGATGAAATTCGGATAAAATGAAACTATCAAAAATTGGATAATTTGCTTCTTACAACGGGTCATTCCGCTAAAACAAACAAGATGCTTTCTAATCAAGCAAATCCGATTTTTCACACTTCACATAAAATGGCTCTTGGTAACTCACCTCCTTCGCTCCTCAAGAAAGCTCGGAAAGAACGGAATGTGTTGAACAATGGACAACCTTGCATGAACCCATAATTGTTCGTGATTCTCTTGAAACGTTAGAACTATCTCGAGGAGAGTCGATTAAAATGAAACAAAAGAATCCAGATCTTAAACCGATTGATTATAACAAATGGAACAAAATTAATGGAATTACTTTTGTTAATCAAAAAGAAAAGTCAAAGTTTTCCATCACACCAAGTGTTTCAAACAAAGTGTCAACACCCGCTTCAAAACCGCTTTCAAAACCGGTTGTAGTTTCCAAATCTCTTCAAAATCGAACAAATGTCTTCAAACAATCCTTTTAACACAAGTGATACTAGAAGCATTTTAGACGATGTTAAAACTAGAATTGGGGTCTTCAAGAGATCGTTAAAACTAAAACCACTATGACACCTAACAACCGGTTCTCTACTTTTGATATCGAATGAGAAAGTTTTTGAAACTCAAATTGCCCTCACCAATAACATCAACTCAAGGGTAATTCATGTTGAACAAGCACTTTTGAAAGAAACAAATGACTTTGTCAAGGACCATAAATCCTCGGTAAAGCAAGCTAATGAATGTTTTGAACACATCAAAGTTTTGGAAAATTTGAATGATTCTCTTCAAGATGTTATGACTACCGATATCATGTCCATTATCTTACAAACATATTCTCATTGAAGATCATGAAAGACTCTGTGATGAGACCTCCGAAATTGTTTCAAAATACTAAAAGCTCTTATGAAACTTGAAAAGAAAACGTGTCCTATTTTAAACAACTTGATCGAAAAATGAGGAATGCAAGTATGACAAACTGTCAGATGAGCGTGCTTACAAGGACATGAAAGAGCAAAATGATCTTTGAGTGCTCAACTGGAAGTCTAAAAGGAAAGGTCATGGATACTAAGTTTGCAAAACCATTGACCTGGGAGAAAGCAAATGTTTCAAAACCGTTTTCAAACCAAAATGTCTGCTTCTCCTCCTCCAAAAGTCAATGAGAAATATGATTTGTCAAAACAATACCCACGACTTTGCCTATTAAAAGAGAATTATCAAAGCTTTTGAAAACCGCTTTTGATAAAGAAAAAGTGATTACACATGGCACTTCTAGGAATCATACACGGAATGCACCAAAAATCCGCTTAAAGAATCATGGTTCTAACAACATGGTCAACAATCACTATCTAGAAGAAGCTAGAAAAAGGCATGACTCGAAAAGATGGAATTCTAGGTACAACATCTAGGGTGATGAATTCTACAAGATTTCAAGGCATCGCTAGTAGTAGTAAACCATTACCTAGGAACACTCTACAAAAGACTAGGGATTGGCTTACATCTAAGAGTAGTTGCACAAAAGAAAATGCTATGCCCTTAGAAAACAACACTAGGAATTCTAAGTCTTTTCGAACAAGAATCAACTTCCAAAAGACCGAGTGACAGAGTTAAAGTCATTGCTTTAAACAAGAATATTGAATTTGTCTGTACTACATGTAAAAATGTGTCTTTTCACTAATCATGATGCATGTGCCTTACAATATCTCAAGAAAGATAATTCGTGCCAAGGCACAATCCACTAAGACACCAAATAGAAACAAGCCCGTTGATAAAATGTCAAACAAAAGAAACCTAAAAGGCGGATCTCTTCAGACGTAGTTTTTCCAAAATGAGTCTTCACACATCCGATAAGAAAACAACTCCTAGATCTTACCTTAGGTGGATTCCCACGGCAAAGTTTTCAACCAAATAGGTCTTAGATGGATTCCCACAGAAAGATTTTGATACTTGCTCCAACACGTATAATAGTGAAACTCATCGGGATAAGGAAGTAGAAACCTCTACAACCGTTGCTAGTGATCACCCTCACCGTGAGGAATCTTGTACTTCTAACATCGTTATTTGTGAAAACACTTCTTCTTTGGTTGCGTGTGAATCAAATATCTCGAACCCACTCATCCGAGGGTTCCAATTGTAAAATCTTCTTCATCATTCTTCTATCTTCTATCTTTGATTTTCCATTTCTTTTATAAAACCAACAAAAGCAAAATACAAAATAGAAAATTTTCAAAAAATACAAAACAATATAAAATCAAAAATCCAAAAATATTCTTCTCACGACATGTCTCTCGATAATCGATATTCAGACGTTTTAGAAATGTCATTCAACAATGATACGGGCATGTATGGATGCTTGAGCGAGAGTTCTTTAATTGTTTTCTAAAACATGTCGTTCCTCAAAATTTCTCAAAATAATGGCTTTCGTATACTTCAGTACGAAACCCGGACTTCAAATTAATGGCTTCTGAACACATTAGTTCAGGACCCGCACTTCAAAGAAAGGAAAGTGCTTATCCAAATCAAAGCTTTTAAATATTTTTTCAAGCGCTATTCCTAAAAACAATGGCTTGCAGTTACTTCAGACTGTAACCCGATCTTTAAAGAAAGGAAAGTGCTACGAAAAATCGATTTTCATACATATCGAGCACTTATCCTAAAACAAATGAAGATTATTCTTCTCGAATATCTTCAAAAGATTTTCAAAATCTTCATCATCTTGAGTACCATTGATTCGAAACTTTTCAAAAGATTTTCAAAATCTCTCAAATTTGGTACCAAGATAACTCCTCTAAACCCTTAATTGATTCTAAATTTTCGTATGAAAATATGCTTTCGTTAAGGGGAGTATTAAACCGAATTGTTCCAAAATTCATGTCAATCGCTTCTCCAAAATGTTTTTCGAAACATATCTTTTAATCACTTTGTTTCAAAACATCATAGATATGCTATTTTAAGGGGAGAAACGTGATTAAAATGTGATCAAAAGTTTAATGATCGTTGTTTGAATCTCAAAAGAGCTCGACTCATTGAAACCATTGAATTGACGAGGAATTATGTACCATCTCGAGAAACTTTCTATGACTTGACCAGACGGGTAATAATTTCAAGCTAGTTCTCTAGTGATGTAACGTGTCTCGAATCGGTCTTGTTCATTTAAAGTCGACCAATTCAAAAGTGCGAACTCTACCCTCTATGTGCGTTACATCAAAACATATAAGCACATGTGAAGGGGAGTGTTTCTAAAAATACAAACTCATGGAGTGTTGCAAACATGTTTTCTATCATAAACACTCGAGAGATTTTCAAGAAAAATGGTTTTATGGCAACAATAGGACAATCATGGAGTTATAAGGTGACTAAGGATAGGAAACTCGTCCTATGATCCGCCGAACCGGAGGGATCTACCCAAGGACATCACAAATAGTCTAGAACTAGAAGTCCTTAGGAATGATTGAAAAAGGAGTAATGTGAGAAAGGAGAAAGAAGGGTTGAAGAATTAAAAGAAATATAATGAAAAGGGTGAAAAGAAATAACCCTCCATATTCAACCTTAGGGCGTAAACCGGTTCAATTCATCTCTCTTCGGTTGTCACTAAGTTGACACCGGTATTGAAGACCAAGACGTCATGGACCCAGGACGCATCGCACTAAACCTTCTAGCCACTCAATTCCTCTCAAAAGGGATTTGTTTCATTCTCACCGGAACCCTACATAATCTATCGACTTTCTCTTAGAGATTGTTGATACTAAAGAAGGAGACCTCTCCCTAGTCTCCGCTCAGAAAACCAAAATGCACTTATTGAGTCTAGAGTCATGAGATTCATCAAAAGATCTCATAGGAACACTTGACATGACATCGCTTGTTGTTCATCAATAAGGCACAAGTGATATATTATAGAGTCCCACGCAGATCTTAGCAATTTGCCGTAACATTTATGAGAAGTTTCACATCGGTGATCTTCATGATTGAATGGAAATTCTGCCGAGGTCAACATCAAACACCGACAAAGCAGTCACTTCGGTAATTCTCCGTGGATTACGCTTAGTGTGTCTCAAACGGTCTACAACAGGTGATGCTTGTGTACCTCGACTGACTCATCCGAATCAGATGTACTTGGTATATCGCGTTATCTCACTTGTGGGACTCCAGTTCAGAACGGCCTATGTGAGAATTAGAGACGTGTTTTCACACTATGTCATAACACCCTCGAAATTCAAACTTGTAAGTGCTGGAATCCGCTTATTACTAACTTGTTTTTATGTTTTCTTCTTATGGAAGCTCCGGAGCGGATGGATCGTGCGCAGACGCCACATGCTCATACCAACAACACATGAAAAGTTCTCATCAAAATCAAAGGCAACAAAGTTAAAGATGATTCTTCGTCAATATCAAAGAATCCACAAAGTGTAAAGACTCGAGAACTTCATCATTGGAAACTTAAAGTCAAATAGAAGTGTGAGCATGGTGGAGAAAGGCGTGGAGACACCTAACCAACGAAGTTGACAACGGCAGACAACCACATTAACAGATCACAAAGCATGAAGGAACAAAGAATTAAGACTATTCTATATCTACTCACAAAGTTCAAGCTCAAAAAGATTAAAGACCTATTCAAGTGGAGCATCTTTGAATGACCACCCTTAGGGGAGATTGTTAGCCTTGATTATTTTTATTAGAAGTGATGGTCATTCACGATTAGGAACTTTGTAATGTGTGTTAGATATCGTGATAGAATAGTCAACGGGCTCGTGGATTGGGATAAGCTAATTGGGCATTAGTTAAGTTAAGCTAGCCTTGTCTAGTTAGTGAAACCCAAGCCCAATCCAAGTCCATCTCAAGGCCCATGGCCAAGCCTTAGGGCATCATCCTCTCTTACTATATAAACCCCTCAAGTATGTCATTTGAGGGGTGTGCTTGAGTGTGTGTGTGTGTGTGTTTTTCCTTATTGAATATACAACATCTTGTGTTTATCTTGTCTCACATCATACACGAATATAACATCAAGTCACCATCTTTCTCATCTTATTTCTAAGCTTTGTTTGTGTTTGTTTCACGTGGGTATACTTGTATACGTGTTGGGTTTGCTTGGTAAAGTGATAAGGTTGATATATCTTAGGTCCTACAGCCCTCCCACTTCATTTGTTAACGCCGTTTCCATTATGCCCGAGAATGCAAGGGTTGAGATGTGGAAAACTAAGGAAAGGAAGAAGGAGGAGTCTGTGCCTAATGATGAACCTGAGACCATTGAGTACTACCTTAAGCACGAAATTAACAAGAAAACCATTGCAAACCAAGTAAACAACTTTAGGTACAATGAAGTTCTTAGGGAAGCTCTTGAAGGAAAATGACGGAAGAAGAATATGACGCCTTACCTATGGAACCTCCGTATGAGTTGGTTATAAAAACCGTTAACAAGAAAACGAGACACCACAGGAATTTCGTGATACCGCTAGCATCGGTGACATTGATAATATAAATGCCTTGGCCGATCAAGGGACCGATGTGAACATAATGCCATTGTCAATCTATAATAAGTTAACTAAGGAGAAACCAGCCAAGACCGACCTTAGACTTTCCTTAGCTAATCATACTTATGTCCACCCCGTAGGAATCATTGTAGATGTTCTAATTGAGGTGGCTAACATCGCTTATCCGGTGGATTTCGTGATCATTGATGTTGAGGAAGATAAAACGCACTTCATTCTTGGGACACTGCTCGCCACCGCCAAGGCAACCATCAAATGCGGAGAAGGCATCATGATACTCAAAAGTGGGAAGGGTACGCTAGGATACCCATCATCCCAAGATACCCTCTTAAGATCATGGAAATGATTACGGTGGAAATCGAAAAGCCCCGGCAACAATGTTAAGAAAAATGAATGACGGGAAAAAGGGCTTAGAGACTTTATGGTTCAAGGATTGTATGCGACGTTGTGGAAACCCTATAAAAGTTAGAAGCAATCCCACCTCAATACCTAAGGTACAAAAGGACCCTAAGGAATTTTTAAAGGAGAAAAGTGCTCTTGTATAGATCTCGGATAAGGGCATTACGAGGAAGAAACAAACCAAGATGGTTTGGGCCTTTCACATTTAAGGAGACCAATTTAAAAGATAAAACCGTTACCATAATTGACAGCGTTGGCAAGGAATCCACGGTGAGCATACAGCGTCTACACCCTTTCGATGAAGGGAAAACAAAGGGTGGAGAGAGCGGTAACACAGTAACGTAGGAGTACGACTACGAGTCTAGCTACAAGACTCTTAAATAAAGAAAAGCGCTTCGTGGGAGGCAACCCATGCTTAATTGTTTGCTTGTTAGTGTCATATATCTTTTATTAATTGTTTATCCTCATGTTTAAATTTGTAAAAATGCTTTATTTTGTTTTTAACCTCGTCTTAATTGCATATAAAGGTATTTTACATAAGGGATAAGTGTAGGAGGATTACACACATTTTCAAAAGAAACGTAAACATGAGAATAACAATTAACCAAAAGATATATATGTTTGTTTGTTCGAGTCAAATGCTTGTATCAAGTCATAATGGATGTTTTTGCGTAAATTTTTCCGATTCTAAAGATGTAAATTTTCCGTAATTTTTTCGAAAATCGCGAACGCTTTTTGTCAGATAACCGACGGCGTCAGATTGCAACTGACGCGCCGTGAAGGAGTAAAAACATCGATCACTTTTTCTCGTTTTCGAGCTACTTATAAATTTTTGGAATTTTCCGTGTCTTAATTTTCTTAGAAATTCAGAAACATCCATTCCACAAGCATTATATCCTAGTTTAAATCGAGTCTTATATATATTATTACCGATTTTACGCGAAGGTTTCGCTTTGTTTTGTTCAAGTGTGCGTGTTTAGTTTGTCAAGAAGAAGTTACACAAGATTGGAAGGAGCTTTTCACGCAATAATTCTTCTTGAAAGGATTTAACCACCACTTTACACGGATCCTACCGAGCTAATCGTGGAGTATTAGTTTCTTCGCTTTTGATTACCTTCTTTATCACAACTTTGATATTTTCGGGAACATTGGGGACAATGTTCGCTTTAAGTGTAGGGAGGAAAATAAACGGAACTTTGAAACTATGCTTATCCTTGATTATTTGCTTTGTCCAATTGCACTTTTGTAATAAACCATGAGAAAATGTCGGTTAGGGTAATTTTGGCACCAAATTTAAAATTTTCCATGACATATAGGAGTGGGCCATTAGTCTTAACAAAAGCGTCTCACGGATAGGAAGTTATATGACTAGCACAAAAACCCTTTACCACCCAAATTCCACCCAAAATGTGAGGATCACCCTTAGATTAGTAGAAATTAAAAGCATTCATCTTCAATGCTTAGTGTGTGAACCGGTAGTATATTAGATTCTAGAACTTGTTTTGTGATGCATTCCGAGATCGCAAGTGAGACTACACTTGTGTAGTTAGGAATAACTAAATGATAAGAGGCATTAGGATAACCCTTGTTTGATACCCGTAATATAATTACTTCTTCCACATCGGTTGAATAATTCCCCCACACCCTTTGCGTTGTACTCATCTTTAGTACACAATACCCTAGTTAACCCTCGAGCCTATCCTTTTCGCGGTTCTCGTGATGTTTCGGTTTTCCGAATATCAATGAAGAGCATTGTTTACACCCCACCCCAAATATACACCCAAATCGCCTTTAGCCTACCCTTATGCACTCACTTTTAGTGCAAATGTTTGTTATCACCCTAAACCCTTAGTTCAATTATCCGTTGCTTGCATGAGTTGCTAAGTCGAGTCATATCCTTTGTATACGCTTTGGGACGATTGGGATTCATGGAAAAATTAAAGTTTATGAAATGACGGAAGGGAACGTTAAATTCAAATTCCCTTTGTTTGCGTAATAATGTACCCCAAGTGTTTTGATCTTTTCAATTCGGGTCAAATTAGTATTAGAGTAATAAAACTCAAGTGTAGGGATGTGCCTATAAATCCCAATCATTTTGATGTTACCGTAGAGGATGGTAGAGTAAAAGTGTATGAAAAAAAAAAAAAAAAAATCGAAAAAAATAGAAAAAGAGAAAAGAATAAAATAGAGTGTAAAAAAAAAAAAAAAAAAAAAAAAAAAAAAAAAGGGCTACCATCCTACATCTATTCTTTAAATTTATGTTTGTTTATTTCCGTTACCTAGAGTTTTAGAGTGTCGAGTCTTGGCTTAGCAACGCCATTCTTCTTATGCATTTAACATAGAGATTTTGACTTGCCACCACTAAATAACCTATCCCACCAAACCCTTGTTTCTACCGTAAGCCTAACATTACAACCCTTTAAAAGACCTCTTTGATAGTCTTTCCTAGGTGCTTACGCCAAAGCGATGGAGGTTTGATCTATTCTCAAGCCTATGGTAACTGTGTACTAGGACCGTTAATGAGTGTTTATCTTCCATTTCTATTTGTTATATTTCATATATACACCGAGAGAGATGCGAGTATCCAAACACCCCATGTGAGGTGCTAGTATGTACTTCGTGCTTGTTATGACTTTTATGGGCTTATATGTGTTGTGAACCGCTTTAAATCAATGCTTCATGACCCTAACTTATAAATTAATTGGCTAAAGCACATTTGCTTGAGGACAAGCAAATAACAAGTGTAGAGATATTTGATAAGGTTTTAAAAGGTACCATTTTGAGGGGTCGTTTAAGCCCTTATTTGATCACTTTTGTATCCGTTATTGCTTAATATCGCTCTTTTCACTTTTAGGTCTCTTGAAGGCAAAATGCTGGAATGGCACTTATTTGGACGAAAAGGCGCGAATATACGAAGAAAATGGCCAAAGTCGAATCGAGACACTCAAAGTCACCGAAAAGGCGACGGCGCCATCGCTTAATCGCGACGCCGCCGGAGGAATTTGTGACGACTCGTAAGAGAAAATGCTAGTTCGAAGGACGGCGTCGGGCTTTAAAGGAGAGACCGTCGCAACTCGGGCGGCCTAGATGCGACCCGCACGACGCCGAAGTCAAGAGGACGGCGTCACAGACATAAGGTGACGTCGTCGCAAGGTTAACGTGGCCAAGACGAAACCCTAATGACGGCGACACGACGTCCACAAAACATAAGGTGACGCCGTCGCATATGTAATATTATATATAGAATCCGAATTTTTCGCTTTAGAGAGTCTTTTGGAGTGAAAACCTAAAACCGAACCAAGGGTGTCTTGTACAAGATTTTAGGGTTCCAAACCCTATCTTACATCAAGATAAGTATTTACTTCATCAATTCAATTATGTCTTTGATTATTTGTGTGTATGCTTGCATGTTCTCCATGTCCCGCTAATTTATTTGTGTGTTTGCTTAGGAGTATGAAACTTAATTATTGAATATTGATTGGTTGTTTCTTATCTTAGTTGATTAATGATCTAGTAATGCGATAGGTCATTCGTTGTGTACTTAATGCTTGATTCATCTTTGTGAACCTTAGAATATAATTACCGAGTAGTTGTAAGCTAAACCATCCAAAGAGTGCCTTAGAGTAAGAGTTTATTATCCCTAGTGGGTTTTGTAGACGAGACCCTTTGGTAAGTTCAAAGAGTTAGGGAGAAACGCATACCCTACAACTTTAGACACACAACGCAACTAAGAATAAGGACGTGACAACTCAACCATCAATAGGAGATAATTAAGGAGTAGTAAAACCTAAGTAAACACATCTTTAAACTATCATACGAGCACACATTAATTAGACATAGACTACCACAACCTTAGTTTAGATAATTAGATAATAGTAGAGTAATCGGTAGAAATATCAACCCCCCAAATCCAATACCCGAGATTCGTACCTTTCGATTTCCTAAAAAAAACATAAAAAAGATAAAAAATAATCTTCCTCAACCTTAACCTTAGCGTAGTAACTTCTCACTAGCATTCCTATTCCCCTAGAGAACGATATCAATACCCGTGGCTTACCCTAATCCTACACTACAACGATTAGGTTCACTGCCTAGGGTGTTGAAAAACTTGCTCGACGAAAAGGAAGTTCCTTTGACCCCGAACGCGCTGCGTAAGCGTATCAGTTGCCGATAGTGTTGCCGCAGCACTAGAAACTCAAGCAGCAACAATAGCTTGTTCTAGCAGCAACAATAGGCCTATCGGAGAAAGCGAGACAGTTGTAGCTCGCAAATGCACTTATAAAGACTTCATGAACTGTAAACCAACCTATTTTAAAGGAACAAAAGGAGTAACTGATCTTGCTCGTTGGTTTGAACGCACAGAAACAGTTTTCTACGGAGCGGTTGTACTGAAGACTACAAAGTCACATTTTCCACAGGAATGCTCTTAGATGATGCCCTGTCCTGGTGGAATTATTCTGCTCAAACTATGGGTATTGAAGAAGCTTACCAAATCACCTGGGCTGATTTCAAACAGAAAATGCTGAAAAAGTATTGTCCACGTACTGAGATAAAAAAGCTAGAAGATGAGTTCTACCACTTGGTAGTAAAAGGAAACGACCTCAAGACTTATAATAGGAGATTTCAGAAACTTGTTGTATTATGCCCAACCATGGTACCAAACCTTGAGAAACTGTTGGAAAAGTATATCGAGGGACTGCCTCGAAGCATTGAGGAAACGTCACCTCGTCTAAACCCCAGAAACTGGAAGAAGCTATCACCATTGCTCAAAAGTTAATGGATTAAGAAATCAAACGTGGTTCTACACAAGGGAATAATGATCACAAACGGAAGTTTGATGATAAAGGAACTACCCATCACAACAAAAACCACCCCAACAACAAAAAACCGTAACAAGAACCACAATTATCAGCAGAACCGGAACAACCATCACCACCAACAGAACCATAGGCAGGAAGCTGCCAGAGCTTACGCAGCCACACCCGCTAGGGGAAGTGGCTATGCTGGAAGGTCACCTCCATGTAACCGATGCAAAATGCATCACACTGGGCCTTGCATTGCTAAATGCGGAAAATGTCAGAGAACATGTCACAAATTTGGAGACTGCAGAGCCACATGTGTTAATTTGCAGCCAATAGTCGTGATATGCCACGAATGTGGTGAAAAAGGACATTACAAGAATCAGTGTCCACGGGTACGTTTCCTGGAAACACTCAGTATAACTCGGATGTGGTCACGGGTACGTTTCCTCTCAACCAACATCTAGCTAAAGTATTATTTGATACAAGAGCTGATAAAAGCTTTATATCTATCACTTTTGCTTCTCTACTTAAACTCACTCCAACTGCCCTAGACAACACCTACGAAATTGAACTAGCTAACGGAAACTAGTAGGTACTAACACTATAATTCGAGGTTGCACCCTAACTTACTAAACCAACCTTTCGACATTGACCTCATGCCTATTGAACTCGGTAGTTTAGATGTTGTCATTGGTATGGATTGGCTATCCAAGTACCATGCAAGAGTTATATGCGATGAGAAAGTGGTTCATATTCCTTTCGAGGGTGAAACTTTGATTATTTGGGGTGATAGAAATAAGACCAGATTAAGCATCATATCTTGCATCAAGACCATGAAGTATATCAACAGAGGATGTCACGCTTTCCTAGCTCATGCGATAGAGAAAAAGCCGGATGAGAAACGACTAGAAGATGTACATGTGAAAAGAGATTTTCCGGAATTTTTTCCCGAAGAATTGCCTGGTCTACCACCTATTCGTCAGGTAGAGTTCCAGATTGACTTAGTGCCAAGAGCAGCGCCAGTAGCACAAGCACCCTACTGCTTAGCTCCATCTGAAATGCAAGAACTATCCAACCAACTGCAAGATTACTGGATAGAGGTTTCATTCGACCAAGTTCTTCGCCTTAGGGAGCTCCTATCCTATTTGTCAAAAAGAAGTATGGATCTTTTAAATGTGTATCGATTACCGGGAGTTGAATAAACTTACGGTGAAGAATCGATATCCATTACCAACGACCGATGATTTGTTCAATCAACTACAAGGGTCAAGTGTTTACTCAAAGATTGATTTGAGATCGGGCTATCATCAGCTGCGAGTCAGGGAAGAAGATATTACTAAGACAGCTTTCAGAACAAGATACGGTCACTATGAATTTCAGGTGATGCCATTTGGGTTAACCAAATGCACCATCGGTGTTTATGGATATCATGAACCGTTTGTGCAAACCTTATCTGGGCAAATTTGTGATTGTTTTCATAGATGATATTCCCATCTACTCTTGCAACACGGAAGAACATGAAGAGCATCTGAGAACTATTTTGGAATTGCTCAAGAAAGAGCAACTATATGCAAAATTCTCCAAGTGTGATTTCTGGATTCACACTGTGCAGTTTCTTGGACACGTGATTGATTGTCATGACATCCACGTAGATCCTTATAAAATTGAAGCAGTCAAGAATTAGGCGATTCCTACAACACCCACTGAGATACGTCAATTCTTAGGACATTGATGGCTATTATCGGAGGTTCATCGAAGGATTCTCGAAGATTGCCAAATCTTTAATGGAGTTAACTCAAAAGAACAAGAAATACATCTGGGAGAAGATCAAGAGAAAGCGTTTCAGCTGTTAAAGCAAAAGCTTTGCGAAGCTCCAGTTCTAGCACCACCCAAAGGAAGTAAAGACTTCATTGTTTACTACGACGCATCACACCAACGTCTGGGCGCCGTATTAATGCAAAGGGAAAAGGTTATTTCTTATGCATCCCGACAACTCAAGCCTCACGAAAAGAATTATACAACTCATGATCTCGAACTAGGAGAAGCGGTGTTTGCTCTTAAGATTTGGAGACATTACATGTACGATACGAAATGTAGCGTGTTCACTGATCATAAGAGCCTCCATCACATTCTTGATCAGAAGGAGTTGAACATGAGGCAACATCGTTGGTTATAATTGCTAAGTGACTACGATTGTGAAATTTGTTATCACCCTGGAAAAGCAAATAGTGTAGCAGGAAAGAATGGATTAAGCCTATACGAATCAGAGCTTTAGTCATGACCATTAACTTGGATATGCCATCCCAAATTCTCAATGCACAGACTGAAGCAGTGAAAGAAGAAAACGTTTAGGCTGAAAATTTAAGAGGTATGGACAAGGCATTTGAAATCATCCTGATGGAACTCGTTGCATAAAGAACAGGAGTTGGTTACCACTCTTTGGTGACCTGAGAAATGTGATTATGCATGAATCATATAAAGTCAAAATATTCCATTCACCCATGTTCTAAAAAGATTTATCAGGATCTGAAGAAGCTTTACTGGTGGCCAAACATGAAAGCTGACATCGTTGAGTATGTCAGTAAATGTTTGACATGTTCACGAGTTAAGGCGGAACAACAAAAGCCGTCCGGCTTGTTGATTCAACCAAAGATTCCCGAATGAAAGTGGGAAAGAATAACCATGGATTTCAAAGCTACCTAAGACATCAAGCGGGTATGACACTATTTGGGTCATCGTTGATCGTCTTACGCAATCAGCACATTTTTTACCAATCAAGGAGACTGATGAAATGGAAAGACTCACACGATTATATCTGAAGGAGGTAGTCTCACGACATGGAGTACTAATTTCCATTATCTCGGATCGTGATGCTCATTTCACGTCCTGATTTTGGCAATCACTCCAGAAGGCTTTGGGTACTCAGTTAGATATGAGAACTGTTTATCACCCTCAGACTAACGGACAAAGTGAAAGAACCATCCAAATGTTGGAAGATATGCTTTGGGCATGTGTAATAGACTTTGTAAAATGATGGGATAAACATTTTCCTTTGCCAGAATTCTCATACAACAAAAGTTACCATGTCAGTATCAAGGCAGCACCATTCGAAGCACTTTATGGGTGAAAGTGCCGATCACCCGTCTATTGGGCTGAGGTTGGAGAAGCCCGACTCACCGGACCAGAGATCATTCAGGAAACCACTGATAAAATAGTGCAAATTCAGCAACGTTTACAAGCTGCACGAGATAGACAAAAGAGCTACGCAAATGTAAGGCGGAAACCTATGGAATTCGAAATTGGAGAAAAAGTCATGTTAAGAGTATTACCATGGAAAGGTTTTGTCATATTCGGAAAACGGGGAAAACTGAATCCCAGATATATCTGGCCATTCAAGATTCTTGAGAGAGTCGGCCGGGTAGCCTACAAACTTGAGCTTCCTGTAGAGCTCAGTAACATACACCATACCTTTCACGTATCTAATCTGAAGAAGTGTTTATCAGATGAAACACTTGTTATTCCAATGAAAGAGATTCAGCTCGTGACAAACTCAATTTTGTGGAAGAGCCTGTGGAAATCATGGAACGAGATGTCAAACAATTAAAATGAAGTCGTATCACCATTGTTAAGGTTAGATGGAACTCTAAGAGAGGACCATAATTCATCTGGGAACGGGAAGATCAAATCCGTACGAAGTATCCACACCTTTTTCCAACACCTCAACCAACAAAGACTGAATCTTAGGGCGAGATTCCATTTAAGGGGGGGGGGAGACTGTAACCAATGATAACAAATTTCACACATGTATTAAACTAATATAATATTCTAGTAAAAGAATACTTATCCATTTTTATGTATTTTTTTTAGATTAAATGTTATTAGTTTATTATATCACAACAACCAACTAATGTGACGTAACTCACACTCTCAATAAACGTGCTCACATGCGGACCGCCACCAACATGCATTATGTTTATTTCACATAAACATCCTTATATGTCAAGTATAAAAGTTTTCAACGTTTATTTGCCACTTTACGTTATTTCATTAACGTACGATTATTAACGTTCAAAATAAATGTTTGTTATCTATTAGAGTTTTCATGAAACCCTAATTTATTATAACTATGATTTTAGCTAACTAAATCATAAACCCTAAACTACAACACTCCAAGCTAATGTACAAGCTTTTAAAGCACGGAAACCTAACTTTACTATATTTTACATTACAAAACCCTAATTTACAAATCTATGGTTTTATGTAAATAAAATCACAAACCTTAATTAATATATATATGATTTTAATAAAATATAAATGAAAAAGCCTTTCATACACATGTACAAGTCTGTAATGCATAGAAACTTACTATTAAAATAAATTATATTATAAACCTTATTTTACCTACTTTAAAGCAAATAATATAAGACCTTAATGCACAAGCCTTAAATTGGATTTTCTTATAATTTACAAACTAAAAGTACAAGTCCCTAAATCTTGTGGTACAAGTGTTTAATGCATAAAGATTTAAAAATGTATTTTCTTTAAACTAAACTTAACTAAAAACTCATAAACCTAACCAAAGACCTAAAGTAAGTTCCTACAAGTCCTACACTTCAAGTACAACATAATATAACCCATGTATAAGTGATTAAAGCCAAAACACCACTCTTGTTTCCTTCCTAGTTCGAATTGAATCAAAGACAAACCAAATCAACCCTAATCTAGTTACAAACAAACTAAACACTAACTAAGCATGTGTAAAAACAAACTAAGCCTCATCTTATCTTCTTACACCATGTCTCTTAGATTTTCAACAAATTGGTCAAACTTATCAAGCTTTTCACATGGTTTTTGTAGAAAAATATTTGAATCGCCATACAAACTCACATGAACACTTGCAAATTCAAGAAACCCCTCATCTTGTGTCCCTTATCTTCTTGAAAACCAATTACAAGTGGCAAAACTCATTAATGAAACCCTAATTCTCACCTCTATATAAATCAACCCAAAACCTTCACATTTTTTCCCATCCCTTGTTTTGTATCACAAAAACTCTCTCTCTCTCTCACACACACACACACACACACTAATCTACTGATAATCTAGTCCAAAATAATGAGAAGGAAGTTTGTATTAAAGACTAGAAGCCTTGGAAAAGCTTGGGTTCATTTTGGAGTCACTTTGGCGTTTTTAATCCTAAACGAGTTCAAGGAAGATTTGTAAGTCCTCAAAGCTTTTTAATCCCTTATATACTTTTATTTAACACTTAAGCATGATAATAACCAAGTCCTAATTGGAAAACAAGATCAAAATTCATTTTTCTTTTCTTTTTCTTTTTACCGAGAGCAAACCAAACACCCCTATTTATATATTTTTTTTGTTATTTTTAAAACAGTAAGCTATGAGCTACAAAATAAGTCATTTAGATATGCTAAGCAAGATATTAACAAGCTCTAAAAATAATCCCATGAGTTTTAAAGTCTATATCCTATTTCATTTTCTTCTTCTTTTCTTGTCGCAACCTACCCCAAACGCCCCACTTTGATCGGATTTTTAACTCATAAGTCAAGACCTATAAGCAAAACTATTTAACCATCTTAATAAGCCCCTAGTAAAGTTTACAAACCCACAAAAGTTTTGCCAAAAACCCCCAAGGCCTTACCTTTATTTTGTTTTCTTTTTGGTGTCGCGACATAAAAACCAAACGCACGCACCCTATTTGGGCTTTAAAAGCCCATAAGCTAAATTATAAGCTAATAAGCCCTCCACAACTTATTCATAAACTTAAATAACTTATATTGATAAGCCATAACAAGCCACATCCTTTTCTAAATCAAAAATGCAAGATTCCCAAAATATGGACTACGATTGTAACGCCAAAAATGCTTGGAGGGTAAAAAGTGTCAGAACTCTTGGACTTTTGATAAATGGATAAAATGCTTTGAGGTCTTGTTTTGCCAAAACTCTAAATCTTTATATAACAAGGACTAAAATTTCAATCGACATGAGACATAGGGTATAAAGTGTCATTTTTGAAACTGCAGGGTAGAAATTGCCATTTTATGAAAGTTGAGGGCTATAAATTGTCATTTTATAAAATTTTAAGGGTATAAATTATCAATAATTGAAACTATAAGGGTATAAAGTGTAAAATATTTTATAATTATCACAGAAATATACTTTTAATGCATATCGACTCGGTTTTTGATAAAAATCAATATACGAAGTATTTCTATTTTATTATCGATCGGACCAATCTTAAAAATGAATATGATAAACATAACTTATCATCCACTAAATTTTGAAGAGACTTCAAATTTTAAAACTTATCATTTGTACTTATGTAACGATTTCACTCAAAGGTTCATATATAATTATCGACAATACACATATCGTACTACTTCTATAAACATTGCACATTAATGAAGTTTTTGAACATAAAACCAATATACTGAGACTTGACATATTTACTTAGGTTGCGTGTCGGAGCAGTTTATTCACAAAACTTGATTAGTTTTCTTATCATACTACTGTATCACCAAGGTGAGTTCATATTACCACTTTTATACATTTTACAAACTCGTGGGGAGATACATGCTACAAACCCGAACACAAGTATTTTCTGCATGCTATCCTGATTGATATTGCCTAAGTACATACTATTGCCACTAAAAGACCCTCATATCATGAGCCATTAATCAATTGCGAGTGAACGCGAATATTGTGAATAGATCTATTGGAGGTGACAGCCCATTTGTGTTAGCCGGATAGATAGCTTTTGTGCTAGCCGGATTGATAGCCAAATGCACATTATTTGAGAACTGTTAGGAAATTGGCAAATTCCTACACGGGGGCACTGTTACTTATATCATTTTTATGATATCACGCACGTTAACGTTTAAGCTTCATGAGATTTAGGGCAATATATTGTAGTGCAACGTTATTGTTTTTACTATTATTTAACTTGTTCAATTGATTATTATAAACACTATGGATTCACTCAACCTTTGTGTTGACTTTTTAGCACATTTTATCTTAGGTAACTAAAGCACGACTTGGCACGGAGTGGCTATGGACTTTCCTAATAAAAAGGTGTCCATTTTGTTATCATTCAAAAAAAATAATTTTGTATTTCAGTAACTTCCGCTGGGACCTCTCTTTTGTAAACTCTGATTAAATAAATGAATGATAACTGTTTTATCTAAAACTTCTCTTTTTAGTCGTTTTCTATTATTATGACTGCGATACTAGAAGTAATACCCCAAAATTGTTTTGCTGCGTATACCAAAATATGGGGTTGTTATAGCTAGGCCCAGGTTCCCTGGTTTTTGGCTTTTGGCTATCGCTTGTGATTTTAAGAGTTCCGAATGCATATTTGTCATCATTAAAATATTATAAGGGCTTGGTCATCATTTCACTAACATAACTCAAGAAGACTCACTGAATAATGAAATCAACGAGCAACCTTAGCAGAGTTCAAGTTACAGACATCGTCAAGAAATTCAATTATTACTTGAAGACATACTCACTAGCTGATGCGGGCCAGCTAACATGTAGAAAGAACTCATGCTAAAGTATAAAGGTTCATCCGGGGTTGTAAATACCCTGATGAATCAGTCAGCTCTTTGACTAACCAACATAACATAGCTCTTAGTCCTTGAGTTTAGGCAGGACTTTTCAAAGACACATTTAAGTGGGATAAAGTGTATTTGGTGAAAAGTCAAACAAGATACGAGTTAGTGAAAAGAAGTAAACAATTTGCAGAACTGTTCAAAGCAAGGAATAAGCTTTTCCGAATATAGATGCATTAAATGGAAAATTTACTTTATTGTACTTCTTCCATAGGATTAGTGACACGCATTTACCTAACCTCACTAGCAACTATCTCATATCTAGTATATAAAGGAATGTTGATCATAAATACATGTTTGTCGTTTATTATTCTAATTAGTTAAATTTATTATAAGCACATTTACTCTTAGTTGAATTTACAGGGAGTCTCTAAAAGACTCATAAGTTCACTTGAAAACTTAGTAATCTAAGTTTGCATGTTTAAAGAGCTGAGTTATGCATTGTCATTCAATTAAGTTTTTCCGCACAACACTTTGTAATTCTTTGATTTATATCAATAAAGAGTTATACATCGAAAAGTTACATTGGTTGTTATAACTTAAATTATTTGGGGTAGTAGTGTCATGGTTCAAATTTGGTGGTGGTTCAGACCATGTGGATTTAGTAATGTTGTGGTTCAGACCCGGTAGGTTAGTAGCATCGTGGTTCTGTTTAGTAGTGTCATTCAGGCCGTGGTACAATTTTGCTACAAAGTAATTTTGTCGGTGGTTAAGATTTGTAGTTCGGGTACTAGTTGTATGGTCGTGAATGTTCAAAGGGTAGTTCAAATCTTAATTCGAGCCAGGCACTCTTGTGTTTGTGGTTGGCCGTGTGCAAATTGGAAGTTTGTACGCTTTCGTGACAGGTCTGGTAAACATGTTTGCTACATACACAAACAAATGTTGTGGGTCGTAGTTAAGCTTGTGGTTCGGTTCATGGTAAATGGTGTGATTGGAGGGGTATTTCCGCCAAAAGTTAATTAGTAAGGTTCAAGAGCGACAATCTTCAACATGTGGTTTAAGTTGGTGATATTCATACAATATGAGATTTTTTTGGTCAACTACTCTAACTTATTGTTATGTCACCACGTGGTCGGTTTGTAACCCGATTTTTGCCTTCTACCGAGTGATTGCCCTTGATGATATGTGTTTTGTGGGTTTGGATGACGAGGTTTTATCATAGTGTTTTGGTTTTCACTTTCTTAAGTATGTGTTCGAGTAGTTATATGTTTAATGTCAAACACATTACTTTTTTTGTTTAAAAAACAATCGTCCTAAAAACAAAATACACAAAGTTTATGAAAAACGAGATCATTGTACTTTTCAACTAATAAGATTTTATTTCTACTTTCAGAAGTTTTTGATTAATTAAAAGTGAAAATGAGACAATTATTCTAAAATGAGAAAAGAAAATAATAATTTTAAAAAATGTGAGACAAAAATTTACATAATATATTCGCTTTTATAAAAAAATATTTTCAAGCACTAAAAGCCAATCTCTTAACCTAAATGCCCCATAAAAACTTTAATAGTAAAAACCATTAGGCTTGTCGCAGTGGTTGCATATTAGATCGGTTGCCAAGCAAAAAAACACTACACAACCGATGTTAAGATCGGTTGGGCATGAATGGGCCACATCGGTTCTCAGATCGGGCGTGACAAAATTTTGTGGACATCGGGTGAGAAAACGCTCGATATTGGAGCGAGTCTTTAGCCTTCCCAAGTCATTTAATAATACAAAATTTAAATTTAGACCGTTTGGTCATTTAATTAAAAAAAAAAAAAAAAATTCAAACCCATTTTACCACTCTATAAATACACACATTACCTCAAACACAATTCACAACTTACCATTTTCATCTATATTCAACTCAATCTAATTCTTATCCAACTTGAAAATGTCAAAGAAAAATACACCACAATCAAAACCCGACGATCACGACTACCCCAAAATGCCCGGATCTAAATTTCTCTCCGAAACAACTTCGAGTTAACCGCATATCACCACAACAAAACCGCCTCCTATTCGCTTTCGTCCGCAAAGTTTTGATTATCAATCACAACTACCCCAACCAAATCAAAACCAAAACGCGTTTTATCTTAACCGTCCTTTTGTCCCACCGCAACGTTTTACCAAGATTACCTAAGAACCTAGTGGTCCGGTTACCATCCAAACATGGACTTCATTTATCCTTCTCAACCGTATCAACCTTATTCCCTATTCAAGCACTAATCTAGACATGAATTTGGAAGATTGGATGGGGAGTATCCGACACAAAACTACCCAAGTCAAAACTACCCAAGTCAAGATGCTTCGATGGGACAAGGTTCGGTCACGGTTCGCACCACTTGCCCATTCCCGCTGATGATTCGATGATGAGAAAACCGCTCATCAAGAGATGTCCCCATCAAACCAAGGCGCCCATCTAGACGTGCTTCAGGGCCAAGGACAAAGGCGGGATGCCTAAACAAGCAAGGGAAAAAAAGAAGCGCAGATCCATGGACAAAGGAGGAAGAGGTGGTGCTTTGTAAAGCTTGGGTCTATGTGTTTGAAAACGCGGCAGAGGAAACGCCGAACCGCTTCAAGTTTTGGGAGCAAGTGATCGCCACTTTAATAAAGAAACGGCAAAGACCAACCTATGACTCCATCAATACCAAATGGAAGAAAGGGATTCGTAATGTGGTTGGAAATTATCGCTATCATGGAGAATATCAAGAACACCCATGGAAGCGGTGAGAATGATATCGACGACACCTCAAAAGCTCTTAAAGAATACCGTATGACGACGGTCATGATTTCACTTTGGAGGAGTGCTACGAGGTTTTAAAGGGTCATCCCGCTGGAAGGAGGTTGAGTTGCGGCTATATCAACAAATAGTCAAGAAAACAAAGGGTTCTACCACTACCTCCGTTCAACGGCACTCGTGATCCTTTCGATGTCTATGACGTTGATGATTCTCACGAGAACCGATTAGAGAATCACGACCGTCCGGTCGTGACAAAGGAAGGAAGAAAGCATCCTCCTCCTCTCGTGATGGTGATGTTCCATCGACTCATTTATGCAATCGTTGGCAAAAATTTCTTAAGGACCAAGCGTCAAAAGAGGATAAAGATAAGAATAAGCGGGGTTTAGAAGATACTTTACTTACGGTTAAGGGAAAAAGAGCTCGAGATAAAACAGTAAAACTCGAGCTCACGAGGACATCAAACGGAGTCGACATCATCTTCTACAACACCCCAATCGATCCAATTTGACCTACCGCCAACTGAAGAGTTGGAGAAAGTTAAAGCGAATCGTTAACGTTCTGATTTAGATTATTAGTTTAAGATTCTAGTCTTATTTAAATTTCAGATTGTTGTTTTTTTTTTTTTTTTTTTTTTTTTTTTTTTAATTTCGCGTTGTAATGTTTTTTTTTTTAATTTCAGAATGTAATGTTTTTTTTTTAATTTGAATGAAATTTAAATTTAATGTTAAAAATGTTTGAATTAAAAAAAAAAAAAAAAAAAAAAAAAAATCATCGGTCGTCGACCCAGATCCTATTGTCTCGGGTCATTTGGAGAGAATGACGCGGCGTGGCGCGGTTGTTCTGCGTCGTCCTGTTCATGACCGGGACTAGCCTAAACCAACATAAACCATTTTACCTGGTCAAAGAAACCTAAAAAATGGAACATATCGACATATAGTTACCAATAATTTTCAATTTTTATATTTAAATCACAACACAAAATAAAAAACAAAAAAAGTACAACCATCATCATCATCATCATCATCTACTTCTTCATTAACACACTTTCACTTTAACTAAAAAAACACACACACACACATTCACACACACACACAATGGCTTCTCTCTTCAGTAGAGAAAGACTCCTCGGCCAATCCACCCGCTCCTCCCTCACCACCTCCACCACCCCCGTCACAGCCGCCGTCACTCTATCACCACTTCCATCCCCCTTCGGCGACCTCACTCCCACACTCTCAACATCCGACCTCCGTGACACAGCTTACGAGATCTTCATCGCCACGTGTCGCACATCCACCGGCAAACCACTTTCCTTCACTTCCAACACCACCACTACTACACCTGACAAGTCTATGTCATCTTCACCTGCGTTGAATGGATCTCCGTCGTCTAGATCGATGACGTCAGCGGCGGCCTCGAAGATGAAGAAGGCGTTTGGGTTGAGGTCGAGTTCGAGTTTGAGTGGGAGTCCTGGATCTGGTGGGAGTGGTGTTAGTAATGGTGGTGGTGGTGGTTCTGGTGGGAAGGTTAAGAAAGTAATGACGGTTGGTGAGCTGGTTAGGGTTCAGATGAAGGTTTCTGAAAGTGATGATTCGAGGGTTAGGAGAGCTTTGTTGAGGATTAGTGCTGGTCAGGTGTGTGTTTTTAGTGTGTGTGATTTTTTTAATGGTTTTATGATAATTTTAGGGTTTTAGATGATTAGATTTTGATACAAAATGTGCTTACTGAATTAAGGTTTTTTATTTTTTATAATGATTTGGATGCTAATTAATAATATGGGCCGGGAAAGGAAGGGGTTTTGTGTAATAGATCCTAGGTTAGATCCTGAATTCGAGTGTTCCACACGCAGGAAAAAACTGAACATTGCTTGAGATGAGGTCCTTTAGGGAAGGGTTGCATAGGGTCCAAAATGGATCCCGGGTTAGGAGCGGCCATTTTTTAAATGTAGGTAAAATATGAAATTTAGATTTTTTTTTGGTGGTGGGTTAATGATGTTCAAAATTGATGACTTTTTTGGTTTGAAAAATGATGATTTGTTGAAATTTAATGTTTGGTTAATGTGTTGTGTTTTATAGATGCTAATAAAAGTCAACACCTTTAATGGATTGTGGTTTTGTCATTTGTGTATGAATTCTAAAGTAGAATAATTAGGCATACATAGATGTAGTTGTCATTAACACAATAATCAGTCTTATAATCATACAACTTTAGTTTTTCTATAATTAATCATATCTGCTTAATTACTTTTGTTTGATTGTAATGTAATTACGTAAATGATCTAGATTGGGATAAGAGGACGGTGGGATGAGCAAGTTAATGGGGGGAATGATAATCTTAATCTTAGTAATGATCTATGCTGGTTAGCTGTGATTGAAATTGGATGAAAGTAATGTGCTTGATATGGTGTCGACAATA
Organism: Chrysanthemum lavandulifolium; assembly: GCA_022545495.1. Lineage (NCBI taxonomy): Eukaryota > Viridiplantae > Streptophyta > Magnoliopsida > Asterales > Asteraceae > Chrysanthemum > Chrysanthemum lavandulifolium. Next base: position 87,984,700 of record CM040240.1, read on the forward strand.
TGAGCAACTGATATTGTGATCAAAAAATCTTTTTGGTTAAAGCTAGAATATTTTTATGTGAATATTCTGGATTTTATTGCCATCTTAACATCAAGAAGACCTTCTCTTTAAAGTGCTGCATACTTGCATAGTTATTACAGAAAACTTAGTTAAAATGAAGACCGCTAGCTAACCATAATTTGCCCCTTTCTTCTTTTGTTTGCCACTCAAGCCACATGAGTACTTAAATCAGACTATTGGTGCCTTAGGCCCTTAGACACACATTCTGGGAAGATTTGGATTCTAGTTTTTCCAGTATGGGTGAATTGGTCAATTTGGATTATACTTTTTCTCAAATGGGTCAAATGTGTAAACTTCATCAGTTTAGCTAGTACAAAAACTGGCCAAACTAGTCGAAACTGGCCCGAGGTGTATATTCAATGTAATAAACACCATAAGTTCTATTAATACAAATTAAATGTTTAGTAGTGATATAGTTTCTTTAATAATAATATTCAAGACATTAACCAACTATGAAATTAAATAAAGAAAAGACAATAAAATGTTGTTGGCTGGCCTAACCTGTTATAACTTATAACCCAGACGAAGATCTGCTTGTTTTGACCCATAACTTAAACAACTTGACCCATCCATTTTTTCGTCTCAATCTTGAATGTTTGCCAATGATGTCAACTTGTTATATGAGTATGCAATTTTTTATAAACATTAAGACCCTTTCATGCATTGATGGTCTTATCGAGTGTAACTGTAGTCGAATAAAGGTTAATCAAATCCCAGAACAGACAAGTTTGTATTTTCTTTCTTTGACGTTTAGTGTAGGCTGCCTTCATAATATTACACTATTAGTGTCGATGGTTGTTTCTTATATCTATGCTGTCCAGAATCTCTTATTAAAAAATGACACTTCGGGAAATAATTGTACTGTATTAAATTAGTTAGCAGCCTAAATCCAAACGAGCACTTAAATACCCTCTTTCCAAAATGGTTTCTTGTTGACTTTTGTCATTCTCTCATAAATCATAATAATGACAATTTTGATTGTCATACGATATATTTGTCAATGTCAAAGACGGCTAAATTTATCATGTAATGGTGTCTAATTAGTATTTTGTCATCATATATATCATTCCTTATATACATTTATGAATTACAGGTTGGGAGGAAAGTTGAGTCAATGGTTCTTCCACTAGAGCTATTGCAACAGTTTAAATCTTCTGACTTTACGGACCAACAAGAATACGACAAGTGGCAGAAAAGAAACTTAAAAATGTTGGAAGCTGGACTTCTTATACATCCTCACGTGCCACTTGGCAAAACTACAACCGCTTCCCAAAGGCTACAAAAAATAATTCACAACGCGTTGGAAAAACCAATCGAAACCGGAAGAAACAACGAGACAATGCAAGTCCTACGTGGTGCTGTGATGTCACTTGCCAACCGGTCAACAGACGGGTCATTAGATTCATGCCACTGGGCAGATGGGTTTCCTTTAAATCTTCGACTTTATGAGATCCTTTTAGAAACTTGTTTTGATTCTAATGACGAGTCATCAATTATAGATGAAGTTGATGAGGTTATGGAACTTATAAAGAAAACATGGGGAATATTGGGAATAAATCAAATGCTTCATAACATATGTTTTACATGGGTTTTATTTAATCGTTTCGTTGCAACTGGACAAATAGATAATGATCTGCTTTATGCTGCTGATTGTCAATTAGTGGAAGTTGCAAAAGATGCAAAGACAACAAAGGATCCTACTTATGCTAAAATCTTGAGTTCTACATTGACTGCAATATTGGGTTGGTCAGAACAAAGGCTTCTTGCCTATCATGACACTTTTGATAAAGGAAATATTAATTCTATGCAAAGTATAGTTTCTTTAGGGGTATCGGCTGCTAAGGTATTAGTCGAAGATATATCTAACGAGTATCGTCGAAGAAGAAAGAATGAAGTTGATGTGGCTCGAAGTAGGACTGATACATATATTAGGTCATCACTTCGCACTGCTTTTGCTCAGGTAAGTTCTTTTTGTTGCTATGCATGTCTAACGGCAGCTTGTTCGATAAAGTTCATAGTCTGATACGTTTCTCAAGTGACTTAACATTTCTAGATTTTACTCTAGATTATGTCCATTTCTTGCTTAATATTAGAGGTTGTAATTTTGACCTGCTTACTTATCAATGGGTCGATTTGGGCTGTGTTTCATTTCAACGGGGTAAGAAGGACCAAAGTAAACAAAAATTAGCTAATAGTCTAATACAAATATACAATTATACAAGAAAAGTCTAGAGTCACCCAATGTCTATTTTTAATGCAGATTACCTCATCGTTTTACTTAGTTGAATAATTTGATATCTGTTGTTCTTATAACACAATAATTTTTATTTATAAAAATGGACTAAAAGTGTTGGATTTACCCAAACTGACCTGACCATTACAGCCCATTCAAAACGACCTTTGCAACATATACTTAACATTTATTATTTTTCTAGCAACGAGATCTTCTGATGAACTGTCCGGTTTTTACATGAAATAGGCTTATCACATTATGTATTTGTGTCTCTGAAGTAAATCACTCCTATATTTTGCCGAATCGTATATATATCTGAAATTCTGGCATTCATATACAGATAATGGAAAAGGCAGATTCAAGCAGAAGGGCATCAAGAAACCAGCCAAACCCACTTCCGGTACTTGCTATTCTTGCAAAAGATGTTGGTGAATTAGCTACCAAAGAAAAGAAAATGTTCAGTCCAATACTAAAAAGATGGCATCCACTAGCTGCTGGTGTTGCTGTTGCCACTCTTCATGTTTGTTACGGAAACGAATTAAAGCAATTCATTTCGGGTATAACCGAGTTAACACCAGATGCAGTGCAAGTTTTAAGAGCCGCAGATAAGTTAGAGCAAGATCTTGTGGGTATAGCAGTTGAAGACTCAGTTGATAGTGATGATGGTGGGAAGGCAATCATTCGCGAGATGCCACCGTTTGAGGCTGAAGTTGCGATTGCTAATTTAGTTAAAGGTTGGACCAAGTTGAGATTAGATAGATTGAAGGAGTGGATAGACAGAAATCTTCAACAAGAGGTGTGTCCTAATATATTGGATTTTGAATTTGTATATACTGTCATTTTTTTTTATTTTTTATTTTTTAATTATTATTTTTGTGTGTGTGTGTGTGTGCGTCTGATGAGTATAAAACCTCTTATATATATGGCTTTTGAGGTTTTTAGCTTTGCGTTTTCAAAATGATTATCTGATTATTGCGTTCAAAAGTCGCAGAAAATCAGTTTCCAGTGTTTGGATATAGTGAAAAAACCTATTATTTAGGGGCCTGAATAATCACGTTGGGAGTATCATTGATTATCTATGGCAAAAACAAAACTTCTTTATTACCCCTCAATTTACTCTGTTTTTGTCTTTCTTTTTTAATTTATTTAACTTCTGATAAGATCATAAGAACAATACAGCCGGCCCCCATATTTTCGTCGTTAGAGCTTTATTAACTCATTGGGTTGATGCTGTAAGTATCGTTTAAACCTATCTTGCTTTGTTCTGTTCTTTCATTTGGAGGTTTTTCGTTGTTTCAGTAGATTGAAAACAAACTGCCGTATTTTGAATGCAGATAATACAACAATTTATAAAAATGTCCTTTTTTGTTGTCATTTTACCTCAATAATCCTTGAATGATTCAAATTTTCTAAGCCTTAAACATTGTTGTTATTGGACTTCAGAACGCAGAAGCACATCTAAACACTATCCCGTAATTCCATATTACATAAGCAGCTCCAGAATGCAATGCCAAACACCCCCTTCCTACACTATGTTCATGTTTATCCTGTAATACTGACATGAAAACTTATATAAAGTTTATGTAATTCATAATAGGTCACCAACTAACGCTTCTCAATATCAGGTATGGAATCCACGAGCTAATCAAGAAGGGTACGCTCCCTCAGCTGTTGAAGTCCTGAGGATTATCGATGAAACTTTAGATGCCTTTTTTCAGCTGCCAATTCCCACACATCCAGCCTTGCTTCCTGATTTAATTGTTGGCCTCGATCGATGTCTTCAGTATTACACAAGCAAAGCAAAATCAGGATGTGGTAAGTATTTCATTCTCAACAAATATCATATAAATTTAATTGGAGTAATTACCTAAAAAAAAGTTAAACTTTATTGTTCATTGTTGATTTATTCAATTTCATCTGCAGGATCAAGGAACACATTCATTCCAGCTATGCCAGCATTGACCAGATGTGCAGCCGAGACAAAATTTCATGGTGTTTTTAAGAAAAAAGAGAAACCTGCCAATCTACAAAGAAGAAATTCTCAGGTAGCAACAACCAACGGGAATAATAATGCTTTTGGAGTACCCCAATTATGTGTACGTATAAACACTCTACAACAAATCCGTACAGAACTTGAAGTTCTAGAAAAAAGAATCATAACCCTGTTAAGAAACTCTGAATCCGCTCATGTTTCAGACTTTTCAAATGGTTTATCGAAGAAGTTCGAACTCACCCCTGGTGCGTGTTTAGAAGGGATTCAACAATTATGTGAGTCCACTGCTTACAAGATCGTGTTTCATGATCTTAGTCATTCTTTATGGGACGGATTGTATGTTGGTGAGCTGTCATCTTCTGCAATCGAACCGTTTCTTCAGGACCTAGAACAGAACTTGATGGTTATTGCAGACACGGTGAACGAGAGGGTAAGAACACGTTTAGTTGCTGAAATAATGAAAGCGTCTTTTGAAGGGTTTTTGCTGGTTTTGCTTGCGGGTGGCCCGTCTCGCGCTTTTACTCTTCAAGATTCTCGACAAATTGAAGATGACTTCAAGTCTCTCAAAGATTTATTCTGGGCAAATGGTGACGGGTTGCCAATGGATGTTATTAACAAGTTTTCAGCTACAGTAAGAGACGTGCTTCCACTTTTTAGTACCGAAACTGAGACGGTTATTGAACGATTTAGACGTGCGACTCTAGAGACCTATGGGTCGTCAGCTAAATCTAGACTCCCCTTACCCGCAACTACTGGTCAATGGAGTCCATCTGATCCAAACACTCTTCTACGTGTTTTATGCTACCGAAACGATGATGCTGCTTCAAGGTTCCTTAAGAAGACCTACAATTTGCCCAAGAAACTATGATTATTCTTTGAAAATTTACCAGAAAAATGGGTTGTATTTCTGTACAGTTAATTGTCGATCATCTTTTGAGCCCACACTTTATCAGATTCAGATTGGAGTTTATCATGAACAAATGCTCGAAGTCGAAGATTCATAGTTGTCATTAGCGCGGTGTACGTATGTGTAAGTTTACGGGGGCCCTTCAGTTCTGCTTCTGGGCTGTTTATTAATTGATTTCATTTTGATGGAACGTTTGTGTCTTTTTGGTGTTGAGGAACTATTGGGAAAGTTGGGCACAATGGTTAAGTAGTTCATAACAGGTATTTATTAATTTATTTTCATGTATAGTATTATATTATACTCTTTATTGCTAGTGGTTTTGTTTGATGTATGATAAGATTAAGAACTTTTATACAATGTTTAATAGGAGTTTTGATTTGTTGCGTGTACGATTAATGGGGTCATTAGTCACCTTTGGTGACAAAGTTGCGGCTTGATACGGAGTAGTTAATATATACAGTTGTGGATGCAAATTTAGTGACTTGCCGACCCCTTTTTCTTAACATATATTCCAACATTAAAAAGACAATATAAACTGTAATTCATGCACAAATACATCGAACACGAGAAGCTAGAAATTCAAAAGCTTTGATGCCTGATCGATACAAGAACACTGATTACACACCAATATTTACAATGACTGGTTCATTAGGACTTAAAGATACTGGTTGAACCTGGTTTAAAGAAGCACAACTGGGTAATTCACTCTTTTGTAACGCCTTCCATTTATCAATGTATGCCATTGAGTTCACATCTAAGTTAGGAAGTTGGCGTGCTTTTAGGATTTTGAGGATCTTTTTGGATCTGCCAAGAAGTTGAGCTGCAGTCCGGATGCTGTCTTCTCTTTTCTCTATTGCATCATGGTGACACTTCATTTTTATGACATGTGGTAAGTTGGTAAAACAAGCGCACAATATATCTGCAATGATAGTTGATATCCACTTGAAAAGTGCTTCATCATTCGGCCAATGTTCTTGTCCATGGCAGTGGAACAATGTAGTCTGGCTGATTTTATACATAGAACTCGCAACTATGAATTTATGAAATGAGTCATCTATACTTCGCTTGTTGCGGATTTTGAACAATATCACATTTTTTACTGATTCATTACACAACCAATTAAGAATCTCTTTCGATGATTTTCCTTTACGAGCCATCTTTTGAAGATCAATTTGTAGCCACCTGCGGTACACTTCAACTTCTGTCCAAAGACGTCTACCTGCATTTCTTGCATCTACCAAGTCGCTATTTTCATTGAGGCTTTCTTCAACATGTCTTACGATCTGGAGGCCTTCCCTCATGCTGGAAAGTAACACCTTGACTTGGTTGTTAGCAGTACTTGGAAGTGCAACGGCAATGGCTGTTAATGTCACCACTACTAGACTCCAGGAATTTGGAATTTCTTCTGAATGTAAAGGCGGTACTTGGCCATTGTCGAACTCTACTATTCCATTGAATCCTGTTGATTTCTGTAGAAGCTTTATAAGATTGCTTGGCTCTTTCTTTTGAGACTCATGAAGAAGTCGAGTTATTGATTTAAGCGTATTTCTTAATAATCTCTTTGAAAGCTTTGCCTCATCTTCAATTTGTAAAACATAACCAGTATATTCCTGAATATCAGATCTCTCGTTGCTGTTAGATGCATGTGGCTCCTGTTTAAACCCTCTCAAGAGTGACTTGCAAAAATAGCAACAACAAGAGAATAAGATTAACAAAGATCTAGGAACTAGACATATCACTTTACATATAACTACAGCCGTTATCTGAAGCCCTATAAATATGTTCAAAATTATGTTTTTGACATAATGAAAAACTTTTTTGCAATGACGACCTGGGATATGGTTACGAACATGGCTACTTTTCCACTGCTGAAGCATTTGGACCCAATGTTTCTCAACTCTAAATACATTTAGATGGTTCTTGCTCCATTTCTTGGAGAGACTGTAATAGCTAATGGTAGTTAAACATCTAGATATTGGTGCAATACTACCTACCACAACCCCAATTGATTGTACAGTAATAATTAAATATATTGACCACCTGTAATTTGATTTTCCATACCAAAACTCTGATCTATTACTAACCTGACCAGAGAGAATGATATAGGAATAGAGAACAAGGAGTGGACATATGACCCCCAAAGCAGACGAAATCGGTGAACATGCAATTGCAAATTGAGGGTTACCGGTTTCTGCCATCATCCAATATTTTCTAACATAACGTATGAGTTCTTTGTAGGAGAACTTCATATGTTGACCATTTAAAGATAAGCTGTACAACTCAGCGTGCAACTCTTTGTATCGGTGTTCTAGAAATCTTCTTGATGCTGGAACTGTCAAAGCTATCGAAAGCGGCAAAGTAAGGGGAATCATAACTACAAGTATTTGATGCAGAGTTGAGAATGCCTCCCCTGTACTAAATTGGATCCATACATTTACAACAATGGTGATTATGAGGATACCCAAGGCTACGATATTCATTAGAAGTTCCTTGTCATCCATAAGCCCTAAAGAAGGGAGAAAGTTGGCTAACATGGTGACCAAGAACATGACGCTTACATATTTTGCTAGGTAAACATCAAAACTATCAGGTACATCGGTTGTTAGGTTTAGGTCCACTGGTAGCTTCAATGCTATTGCTATGAGTGTGATAGAGGCAGCATTGATAGTGAAAAAATTGCACGGAAACCATAACTTCCATTGTCGAAAGCCTTGGAAGGCATCGGCTGCCATTGCAACCGTGCAAATAAGAGAAGCTACACAAACATATAACCCCACCCACGGCATGGCGTCCTCAGGAGAATTCCAGTTCATCTCTCTAGATGAGGGAAAATTATGATCTAAGTCAAACAAGATATCACTTATACTTCATATATATGAACTTTCATTCTGCATTTTTGGCTGTTTAAAGTCTACACATAATTAATTAATATCGGTGATGTTATTGGTACCCCTCTTGGCCCACCTTTACCCTTACTAACCAGACAAAAATAGTTTTTTATCGTTCTTTGTTCCGTATTTTCTGTTATGTATGTATTTTCTGTTTTTTAATACTTTTATCTTGTCACACTTTGTATTTTCTATTCCGTACTCACGGTTTCGTAATTTTATAATGAAAACAGAATTGTAAAAATCAAAGTAAACGATCCATCGGATATAGTCTATGATGGATAATAACAACATGAATAAGAAATTTGGTACTCCGTAGTATTTTTATCTAATGTCAACTCTAATACTTTTTAATGCTATGCTGATGTAGAAGGTAGACTTTGTCCCACCCCAGAGAATGGTTCCATGTAGTAAGGGGTTGATAATCACACCATTTCTTCTTATACTTACACCATACTGTATAACACCGTAATACATAATATACAAAACAGTAATGCACAATTGTGGTGTAGGTATAAAAAAATTGTGTAAGTATCAACACCCATTCTAATAAAAAGATACACGTTTTACTTAAATTTTCTGATGATAATAACAAGATTATCATTTCACTAGGTTGTCTTTTTCAAATTAGTTTCACAAATCACAACATCATTATTTTATGTCAACTCTACTATATGTCAATACTATATGGTCATGTGGATATATAATTCACAAATGCACTAGAAGAAGAAGAATTAACCCAATTCAAGTGAATTATGTGTTCAACGTTTAAAAGTATTGTACTAGAACTAAATAGATTCTCGATAACTCTTTTTTTTAGGGGAAGAATTTGTTGTGAATAAAGATTCTCAAACATGGAAATCGTTCCTCTTTAAACAGAAAGAAGATATTTTCCTAGAAAGGTAAAAAGGGTTAGTTAGTCGTGACTTGATCTTTAACTCGATTTTTAGGGGGTGTTTGGTAAGATGCAATGAAAAGTTAGAGAAAGGAAAAAAGAATCACTTTCATTATTTGTTACATGCAAAAACTGGAAGTGATAGGTCAGAATTCCATTCTCTATCATTTGTTTTGATTCCTTATCTAATATGGGAAGTTCCAAAAATCATGTATGTCAAAACTACCAAAATAAGGTTTTGTTTTTGAGTGATGCTATTTATACCTACAACACAAGCTTAAATACATGTTTAATTCATAAATTATTTGTACAATTACATTAAGTATTTTCTCTTTTCAAATTTTCACCGATCATTTTTTAAATCAAACAATTAAATTATTAGGTTCTTTTGTAGGCATGATTAGTAGGCATAACAATCATTTTTCTTTCTTTTATTATATAAAAACTTGTTAAGAAAGTTGAAATACGCAACTAGATATTTTTTATGCTGCACAACAGCTTTGTCTTTATATGCATAATTCTCGTGAGCCTCGTCTTGCTGCTTTGAAGCAGTATATTCGTGGTACTCTTGATGATGGTCTTCAGATACATGTTTCTCCTACGACTCAACTCACTTCATACACCGATTCTGATTCGGCAGGTTGCCCGCTCACCCGATGGTCCACTTCTAGGTATTGTGTTTTTCTTGAGGATAATCTATTGTCATGGTCTGCTAAGTGACAAGTTACTTTATCTCGTTCTAATGCAGAGGCTGAATATCGGGGTGTTACTAATGTTGTTGCTGAAACTGCCTAGACTCGTAATATTTTGCAGGAATTACATGCTCCTTTGCCTTTGCATAGTGCTACAATGTCAGTGCAGTACCGTTTACCTTTCTACTAATCTAGTACAACATCAACGTACTAAGCATACTGAGATAGATATATATTTTGTTCGTGATTATGTGGCTTCTGGGCAAGTGTGTAGTTTACATGTTCCATCTCGGTTTTAATATGCGGATATCACCAAGAGTCTTCCGAGTGTCTTATTTCTTGAGTTTCGTTCCGGTTTGAACGTCCGAAATCCCGTTCCAACTGCCAAGGAGTATTAGCCGAATGATTATTAGCCCATGTGTAGTTTATTATATTTACTGTCGGATTTAGCCTATGTCAGTTATCTTAATTATTATGCAAGACTTGTGATATATTTATATTTGATCATTCATAATAATTCATTATGGAAAATTACCTAATCTAATACTAAGTTGTAATAATACCCAAATCATGAGCGTATACTCTTAGTAGCTTACTAAGAACAATAAGGCATGAGCCATAAAGTTACTGCTTGTTTATATGTGTCATCCTATATATACATATACGGATATATACCTTTTGTCCTCCTATTCGTAGAGGTTCATATAAAATAGGCTCGAATCGTTCATGGGTGGTTTTTGTAGCTGTAGCGATTAGCACCAAGCAAGAAGGCCAATCTTCAAGGCATGGGTCATTACGTTATCGTTTTGGTGTAGAGTGTCAACGTCATGACAACTGATGAGTATACAAAGTATATCGTAACAGAAGTATATAAATCATCTATTTGTTGACTTGAACATCATATAAAATCATAATGTCAATCGGTATATTTAGTTTAGGATCGGTACCATTTGGCAATAATGTCGATCACTATATATACAATCATTAGCTGGTAAGTAAAAAGAAACATGACTTTTAGTTCCGGTACTAATTTCGGTATTATCCCGTTTGGTACTAGTACCATTTTTAGTATCACGGATTTTTTTGGCTAATATCGTAGTATCGAAACCGTACATTGTATCAAGAACCGGTAAGATTCTGGTTCGGTGTCAGGATTCGGGGTTCAAAATGCTCATCCTAACTGAAGGTTGACTAAAAGAAAATTATTGTTAGAGAGACATAGAAAAAGTACGTGTCATGAATGTCAAAAATGTCACAAAAGCTTGAAAAAATATCAATGTGTTAAAACAGCGTCACTAAAAGTCTAAAATATATAAATGTACTGTGATATATATATATCCGATGAAAAATGCATAACATCCCCAGTATCATGTACTGTATGAAATTATATAGCATGCAATCTGGCCATAGCCCCGCTTGTGTCCACTCATTTACGAAAGACTGTAATGAAAACCCTGACAATATGTGGACAAATATATCCACGCGACTCCTAACAATTTATACCCTAAATTGCTAAATTCTACACGAGAAGTATATGATTGTAAAGTTATCAAAAACTTTTCCCTTAATCTCTAACAATGATCACAATAAAGTATCATTTTTGTCCTTTTTTCTTCTCAATAGGAGAAAGAAGTAATGCATGAACTCAATGGTAGAGAGAAATTGATAGAGACCGACTTGAGATGGTCAATTTCTCAAAAAATAGATAAAAGAGATGGATTGGTAAGGCCTTTTGAACAGCAAGATTCCAAAAAACTAGAGAGAAACTAAACTTTACTTTTCTTCATTCCTCTCTCTATTAATACAAACCATTACAATTTATAATAGAAAGTAAATACAAACCGCCTATTCTAACTAACTACCCACTAATACTATCAAAAGGGAAATGTGATTATAAAGAGAATGTGCATGCATGAGACTTGCTAAAATGAAGGAACGCATGATAGACCATAATGCAATACTAAATAAAACTGCAAACCCAATTTTCATAGACTCGGTTTGTGATATACATGTCAACCTGTCACACCCCGCAAGAGGCGGAAATGCGAGGTGCAATATAATCAATATACATCGCAAAGAGATATAGTACAATACCATAATTTAAATTTAAAGAAATATTGAAACATTACAACAAGGTTCTAGCCGATCTTGGCAATTAAAACATAAAGTTTGACATTTAAAAGATGACACTTTAATACATGATGTCCCAGTTGACTCGTAACGACTCCTTTATTTAATTCATTCATAAAATATGCTAATCAACGATCACCTGAAATGCATGAGAAAACGGGTCAACTATGAAAATAGTTGGTGAGTACACAAGTTTTATGTAAAATAAAATACCGATTTTAGAAAGTCTGTCTGGCAAATGTCCTGTCAACTCACTATGTTACAAATCCCGCCCATACAAGACTTGTAACATATAAGTTCACATACACTTCCATATTTCAAGTCTAGAAAACAATGCACATATGGTCACAATACGCCTCGTATATAATAGAGTATGCGGCAAAGCCCCTAAAATAAATAATATGCGTTCCGTAGACAAGGGAACGAGAGGTTGGCCGACCTCTAATAGCGCTATCCATACTACCTACTGCTCTGCACAAGGGAGCCGTACGAACGGTACGTATAATTGGAGTGCGAACGGCAAACCAATAGGGGACTAACAATGCGAATGTACGAACAGTACATCATAACAACTATTATATACTATCAATTAATGACTGCTCCGGACATGGGAGACTCGGCACTGCTTCGAACATGGGAGACTTTAGGACTTAGTGCTTACGGCACATTATAGTTCAAAACATACTAAGGGTTAAGAACATGTCATAAGTTCATAATAAGTCTAAGGGTTCAAAATATGTCAAAGTGTTCAATAAGTTCATAAAACATTTTTAATTCAAGTATAATTCATGCATTTCATCCCAAAACAATTAAAGCATTAAAAAAAAGGGGGTCCGTGAAACTCACCTCAGTAATGTAGTCTGAACAGAGTAGGGTCAAAGTGGGTGGCACCGACACGCGACCTATATTAGTATGGCAAATTTAGTTCACAAATCTAGTTTAAGAATTGTGGTAATAAGTTTAAATAAGTTTAAAAGTCTTTTTGAAATGTTTAAGTCATATTGATGCTTGTGTGACAATTATTAATGTTTAATAAAACTTTTGTAGATTTTGGCTCTTGAAAGTGCATAAGTACATAATAAAAAATATCAATGACGAATGAATCTTCGGTTCAATGGCAACCGAAAAACGATGTACGGAAAATAATTACAATAAATATTAGACGTCGTCGGAATATAAGACATTTATATTAAAGTATATATATAACTAAGTGTATTTATTTATACTTAAAATATTAGTTACTGATATAAATAGAAGTATGTAAATAATTATTTTTAAGTAATGGCTTTGTTAAAAGAGCTTGTTTTAAAAAAATACACTTATATGTATATTTATTTGTAAAACTTACCTCTATATATAAGAAGACGTATTAAGCTTTTTATAAAAGATCGTAAGTTATAGCCATCTCCAAAAAAAGATCAAGTTTATGGTTCATCGAAAAAAAATGCACGTTCTATATATAAAGATGTACATATATATGTTATGTAAACATATAAATTTACATAGTATAAAATATACTAGATTTTGCTAAGAAGTGACGTAAAAATATACGTCAGTTTTTGAAAAATCTCCTTAATTAACAAAATTGTCATTTTTGAAGTCATTAATGTCAATACACATATATATAGGCTATAATGTTTGTTAAAAAGGTTTTTCTCACTTGTTTAAATGTGTATATATATTTTGACGTCGTTATAAGAAATTATATGTTGGGAATAAATTGACGGACGATTAATAATATTGTGATCCCTGTGACCCGATTCACAACTGAGCGAGACCCGTGGTTATCAATTGGACCGAAACTCAACTGCCACTTACATGGATCGAAATATAAAAAAAATATATATATATATATCTATGGGTCACGACAACATCCAACAACAACATTCAAGGTTTTTGATTAACTAAATATTAATAATATGGTATTATTATTATCTTGACATTAGAAAATAAATTTCGTGCCAATACTATTATGGTGTCAGTACGCGTGTGGTGCCGGGACTTCGGAAAACACGAGATGACTTCTCGTTTTTGAGTTATAATGATCAGAAAATAAATAACTCGCATATACTGATATAAATAATAGCCGGAAAATTTACGGATTGTCACAGTCTGTCAACCTTAAAAAGAATCTCGTCCTCGAGATTCAGTCCGTCTGCCCTACAGGCGCATGCTCTCATGGTTCAAACTTTCTCATTCTCGAGCTTTGCCTTCAAAAGACTCTTAGTTGGTGAATTTTCACAACTTGTCGACCTGACCGGTCATGTGTTTAAGTTGTGTAGGTTGAGTAACAACTTGAATTCTAACTTGATTTTCGCAACTCATCAAACAAGAACTGTTACTAGATCAAGCTAGGAAACAAATTGTCATAAAGAGATGGCTTCTCATCTATGTAAGAGACCTTTTGAAAGTTTGGCTCGAGTTTGAAATTATTTAAACCAATAAATTCAACAAATAGTGGGGTGCTCAGATTAGTGAGAAGGCAAATAATTAAACTAAGGCTCATGATGCTAGGCTCTACACTAATCGATGCCATGAACTAGAACCAAAAGATACTGAAATAGAGTGAGTGATCAAAAGAATGTACCCGTCACGGTGCTTGTGTCTTAGCGAGCTTCCTTGGTGCCCAAGAAGAATGCTCGACCCCGAGCTGGGCTGACATTGCCTCAACGGTTTGGGTTATCTCCATCAATTGCTAAGGCAAGAGTCATGTTACCAAGCTCCGGCTTCTGTGCCCTATTCAACTTAGGACACGTGTTCCGGAGGTGGTCCGGACTTCCACACTCGTAGCAGGTTAGCCTTCGTCCTTGGTTTCCATTTCTGTCTGAGCAATTTCGACTAAGATGGCCCGTCTTCTGGCACACGTTACACCTTGGACAGCTTCCTATGTGATGGAGGTTGCATCGAGTGCACTTAGGATGTGGCCCTGCATACCCTATGCGTTCCTGAGTCGTTGCTCCATAGTTTCTGGTTACTCGTTGCCTCTTGTCTTGATGGTTCTGGTCTTGGCTTCCCTGCTGATCCTCCTGTCACTTTCGTCCATTGTCGTTTGCCTTTGCTAGTCCTCCAGACCTGATCACATCATTAGTCAAGCGGTATGCCATTCCCACGGCACCTTGCAGAGTAGTTGGGTTAGATGAGGTGACATCTCTCCTGATCTCAGGGATCAAACCCCAAATGTATCGACCAATCAGCTTCTCCACAATAGAGACCATGTGGGGAACCATTATGGTCAGCTCATGAAAGCGGGCTGTGTACTTGTCAACTTCTACTCCTACCATCAAATGGTTCCGCACCGCTTCAGTTTACGCACTTCGTCCTTCCCGCGGACTCCTTAGTTAGTAGCTTGAATTCTTCCCAAGATAATCCATTTGCGCTTCTCTCCTCTTGTCATGTAGTGGTTGCTCCACCATGTCGATGCTCGACCACAAGTAGACCCGCAGAGAACTCAACCTTATCTCCTTCAAAGACATTTAGTGATGCTAAGTTTCGACTCAACATTCTCAAACCATGATAGCAGGCCAATGGCACCCTCGGTGCCATGGAATTCCTTTGGCCTGCATGACATGAAGGTCTTATAGCTGCATCTGTGGCCATTGGTCGAGGTACCAGCTCCCTCATTGGCTCGTCCTGCATTAATGTGTGCGACAATCTGAGTGAGCAGATCCGCCAATTCAGCAGCACTGTTCTTGGGGCTTCATTATTGATGCTTCCTGAACGGGTGTTCCTTGTAGTCATGATTCTACAATGGGCCAAAACATTTGGTTGAGTGAGTGATATAGGGACAACGGCGGATGATGTATGAAACGGCGACAGGTAGTGAGTGAAATGTGATGGGAACAAGAATGTGCTTAGCCTATCGGGTCATAATATATAGCAAGAAGAAGGCATATAAAATTATATATAAGATATAGTGAAAATTTAAACATGTCATGCATACTCACGCGACTAATGCAGTTCCAGGTGATCAGACTCTTTAAGACTCGACCAACATGATCCGAGGCTACTAATCCCATCATTGTATGGTTCTTCCTGAATTATGCATAGGTGTACAGGCTATGCATAATTTAGGAGTAACGATGCAATGCTGGTGCTAGTCGACTCGTATGATGTTCAGTGTTTTAAGAAAAGTTTATTTTGGGTTATAGTTGCGATTTTTATTTTATAAAAACCGGTATTCACTATAACGTTCGGCTCTGATACCAATCTGTCACACCCCGCCAGAGGCGGAAATGCGAGGTGCAACATAATCAATATACATCGCAAAGAGATATAGTACAATACCATAATTTAAATTTAAAGAAATATTGAAACATTACAACAAGGTTCTAGCCGACCTTGGCAAATAAAACATAAAGTTTGACATTTAAAAGATGACACTTTAATACATGATGACCCAGTTGACTCGTAACGACTATTTTATTTAATACATTCATAAAATATGCTAATCAACGATCACCTGAAATGCATGAGAAAACGGGTCAACTATGAAAATAGTTGGTGAGTACACAGATTTTATGTAAAATAAAATACCGATTTTAGAAAGTATGTCTGGCAAATGTCCTGTCAACTCACTATGTTACAAATCCCGCCCATACAAGACTTGTAACATATAAGTTCACATACACTTCCATATTTCAAGTCTAGAAAACAATGCACATATGGTCACAATACGCCTCGTATATAATAAAGTATGCGGCAAATACCCTAAAATAAATAATATGCGTTCCGTAGACAGGAGAACGAGAGGTTGGCCGACCTCTAATAACGCTATCCATACTACCCATCGCCCGCGCAAGGGAGCCGTTTAACGGTGCGTATAATTGGAGTGCGAACGGCAAACCAATAGGGGACTAACAATGCGAATGTACGAACAGTACATCATAACAACTATTATATACTATCAATTAACGACTGCTCCGGATATGGGAGACTCGGCACTGCTCTGAACATGGGAGACTTTAGGACTTAGTGCTTACGGCACATTATAGTTCAAAACATACTAAGGGTTAAGAATAGGTCATAAGTTCATAATAAGTCTAAGGGTTTAAAATATGTCAAAGTGTTCAATAAGTTCATAAAACATTTTTAATTCAAGTATAATTCATTCATTTCATCCCAAAACAATTAAAGCATTAAAAAAAGAGGGTATGTGAAACTCACCTCAGTAATGTAGTCTGAACAGAGTGGGGTCAAAGTGGGTGGCACCGACACGCGACCTATATTAGTATGGCAAATTTAGTTCACAAATCTAGTTTAAGAATTGTGGTAATAAGTTTAAATAAGTTTAAAAGTCTTTTTGAAATGTTTAAGTCGTATTGATGCTTGTGTGACAATGATTAATGTTTAATATAACTTTTGTAGATTTTGGTTCTTGGAAGTGCATAAGTACATAATAAGAAAATATCAATGACGAATGAATATTCGGTTCAATGGCAACCGAAAGACGATGTACGGAAAATAATTACAATAAATATTAGACGTTGTCGGAATATAAGACATTTATGTTAAAGTAAATATATAACTAAGTCTATTTACTTATACTTAAAATATTGGTTACTGATATAAATAGAAGTATGTAAATAATTATTTTTAAGTAATGGCTTTGTTAAAAGAGCTTGTATTAAAAAAATACACTTATACGTATATTTATTTGTAAAACTTACCTCTATATATAAGAAGACGTATTAAGCTTTTTATAAAAGATCATAAGTTATAGCCATCTCCAAAAAAAGATTAAGTTTATGGTTCATCGAAAAAAAATGTACGTTCTATATATAAAGATGTACATATATATGTTATGTAAACATATAAATTTACATAGTATAAAATATACGAGATTTTGCTAAGAAGTGACGTAAAAATATACTTCAGTTTTTGAAGAATCTCCTTAATTAACAAAATTGTCATTTTTGAAGTCATTAATGTCAATACACATATATATAGGCTATAATGTTTGTTAAAAAGGTTTTTCTCACTTGTTTAAATGTGTATATATTTTGACGTCGTTATAAGAAATTATATGCTGGGAATAAATTGACGGACGATTAATAATATTGTGATCCCTGTGACCCGATTCACAACTGACGAGACCCGTGGTTATCAATTGGACCGAAACTCAACTGCCGCTTACATGGATCGAAATATTAAAAAAATATATATCTATGGGTCACGACAACAGCCAACAACAACATTCAAGGTTTTTGATTAACTAAATATTAATAATATGGTATTATTATTATCTTGACATTAGAAAATAAATTTCGTGCCAATACTATTATGGTGTCTGTACGCGCGTGGTGCCGGGAATTCGGAAAACACGAGATGACTTCTCGGTTTTGAGGTATAATGATCAGAAAATAATAAACTCGTATATACTGATATAAATAATAGTCGGAAAATTTACGGATTGTCACACAACCCGTATCAATACTCCCCGTCTTAAAGTTGAGCCTTGTCCACAAGGCTCATGATGTTATACCTCGGGTCCAAGGTGGGTCAAGTTCGGGTTCAAGAAAGACAAACTTTGGTGGATAGCATTGCTGACCAGAATGACATGTCTTCGCTCATCGAAAACCATGGTGATGAAGAGTGAGGGCGAAAACCGAACTCGTTTGGCTTCTAACTTGTCCTCCAGTGTGGAAAAGTCATAGGTTTGATGAAGGTTGGTTGAATGGAAGGTGACCATATCATGTTGGATTAGTGGCTGCAACACAAGGGGAATGTATGTGGTGTCCTTGATGTCGGTCTTGGTGATGATTGTAGTAATGTTGATGGTAGTACTGGTATTTTGGGTGACAATGTCTTTCGAGGTGATTTCAGGTTTCATGGTATTTAGTGGTGGTGGTGTGATAACTTGTTGTGTGCATGTCTGTGGTGTCGCGATGGTGGGTGTGTTGGTATCACGTTGATTAGTTTGAACAATGGGAGGTTTAGCGATGGCGGTAAAAGGACTGGTGGTGACTGGACGGGACGATGTTTTGAGATGGTGTCAAAATGGGAGGCATTGGGTATGGAAGTGGCAAGAAATTTGGCCATGACGGCTTCGAGTTTAGATATGTTGTCAGCCAGGGTGGCCATGGATTCTTGTAGGGAGGGTGAGTAAGGCATTTGATAGAGACCAATTTGAGATGGTCAATCTCCCAAGAAATAGATAAAAGAGACGGATTGGTAAGGCCCTTTGAGCGGGCAAGACTCCAAAAAAGTAGAGAGAAACTAAACTTTACTTTTCTTCATTCCTCTCTCTACTACTGATACAAACCATTACAATTTATAATAGAAAGTAAATACAAACAGCCTATTCTAACTAACTACCCACTAATACTCTGAAAAGGGAAATGTGATTATAAAGAGAATGTGCATGCATGAGACTTGCTAAAATGAAGGAACGCATGATAGACCATAATGCAATACTAAATAAAACTGCAATCTTGACCCAATCTTCATAGACTCGGTTTGTGATATACATGTCAACCCGTATCAGAAATTTAGAAAAATGAAAAAATGAGTAGAGAAAAAAAGTTCAGAGATATGAATTTAATTGAGAATTTCAGTTGATTTTCCAGTGTTTTGTAGCAACGAGAAATTGGCTTGAGATATCAACGAGAATACCAGTTTTCACGTTTGAGACTAAATTTTAACGAAATCAAAATGTTCTATCATGGTAATACTGTCAATTATATCAATATGTATTACTCATGAAAATTTATATCTATAATCAAATTAAAAACTAGTTACGCTGGAACGAATTACAAAGAATTTGTTTATACAAAACTACAACAGTGATCAAGTCATATAAAAAAATATTTACATTTTCCAAGATATAAATCATTAACTGAATACGTTTCTACTAGCATGTTCTTCTTTTAATTACTCCATAGATCTTCTTCGTGTACTCAACCAACACAAGCTGCCTCCTGATCCACTTGACAAGTGATCAACAACATACCACAAGCTGCACACATAATCACGTATGTGCTATTCGACTCACATACATCTCATGTACCAACCCAAACTCAAGAGTGACATTGTCTAACACCACAACTGTAAAACCCTAAAATTGTAACTGCGTTAGAAGTCGAAAATACCCTCAACTAATAATTCGCGAATTATTAGACAAGCTCGTTAAATCGATAGACACGTAACGATAATTGATTTGCACAAGACTTTGAAAATTATAAACCTATAATTAACTCATAATTAACTTATACAATTATATAACATAATGTAAATGTTAGATATACCATTTAAGAAAACAAAATAAACAAATTGGACAAGTTATTTTGGAAGGTAAATTAAATAGGTAAATTGGCCTTGTGATTCCCTATTGATCGGCTCCATTAAAACGCCCATATCTCCATCATTTTGGCCAAAATTAGTTCACCCATATCACCATATATTCCTCCATATCTCTTTCATTTAAACAAACACAAGAAACCCTAGACTCCTCCAAAGAAGTGACGGCAAAAACACATCCCTTCTCCATTTTTCTGTCGACACAAGCAGTCCAAAAGGGAGGTTCCAAGGCTTCATTTAAAGGCTGAAATCACGTGCGTAGTACGAAGGTTTGCTTGGTTTGGTTGTGGGTATATGGCTGCTGCTGTCGTGGCTGTAGAAGCACAAAAGGGTGCCTCGGTTTTCTAGTTTTGTCCATTGTTTTTCCCTCTTCCTTTCACGTCACGAGGTATCACGTCTCTTCATTTTATTTTCTTGTTGGATCACATGCTTTCCTCTCTTTTGAATACATGTACACGACAAAAACCATGGACCCATGGAATAATAGTTTTGACACCTTAAACATGAACTGGAACCTAATATAAAACCTAATTGAAGAAGAATGAAACATGTATGGGTAATTACGTGATTAAGTATTGTAGTAATGCATGTGTCTCAGATTTTTCGTACATGTGAGGGTAGATTCAGTAGGGGTCCATGTTTGTAATCTGATTTAAAATAGTTATGGGTACTGTCGTATGGGTGTAATGGTGTGCAAGTAATGTACAAGATACAAGTACTGGAAATAAAGCATGACTTCATGTTCGAATTTTTGGAATAGGTTGCATGTGCATGGTGTTGGGCGTGTAATATTAAAAACCTATAAAAGAGGTATGATTTGAGCATGTAATAGGTATGTAATGTGTTTTGTGGGGTGAATTCGAGGGTAATCGCGGAATAAAGAGTCATTTGGAGTTTTGAAAGTGTGTCGGGTGAGTTGAGTCGGGGTAGTCATAATGAATTTTCACTTGGTCGTGATTGTAAGTTTCTTGAGCCGCGAGCGGGCATAAAATTGTACTGAGAATAAGTATAGAGAATGGATTTTTAAAGCGTTAATATGTAGACTATACTGAGTTATATTTTACATTAAAGTTATTTATACTTTAAACCTTAAATTTTAGGAATGGTCACATGCAAACCTTACACATTTGTAATTGGCATATTACACCCTAAACTATAATAGTTATATAACTAAATCTTGTTGTTATTTATTGGTCACTTTAGACCCTAAACTTGTGTAATTTGGCATAAATGACCCTTAAAGTATAATAATGCTCATTTTTCATTACTTAACTTAATATGACGTTAAATACAACATAAATGGCTAAAGTTACTAAAAATAGAAACCTGCCTAAAATGGAAAGTTACTAAAAGTGGAAACCTGCTAAAAATGGAAAGCCGTCTAAAATGAGTAATTCGACTTTAATAAGCATTATCCAATTTCATATAGGTTTCGGACGGCGGGATTGGTACATCTTGTGACCTTACTTTCCTATTTTGCTTGCTTCGATTGAGGTACAGATATTCTGACCTTACCTCTTAAGGTTTCTCATGATTCGTTTACATCTTTCGATATTAGCTTGAACTGTTATGCTTTACTCTAAGCTTCCTTATTAGGGCTTCCCTATGACTTTGCTATGCTCCCTTTGATATGAAACTTCGATATGAACCTTTGATATGAAACTTCGATATGAACCTTTGATATGAACTTTGATATGAACCCTTATGATATGATTATGCTTTGACCCTTCAGTTTGATACCCGAGCCAAATATGTGTTCCTAGTCATGAAGGTAACATGACCGTGTCATTGATGCACCAATGGCATGACTCCAGTGTGTACGAGTGGTGTTGCACACCCTCCCCATTATGATATGATTATGAGCTCACTATATGTATATGATTTGGCCACTATGTTTCCGGGGGGCGTATGGATGCATCCTAGATATGTTATGATATGATATGCTATGATATGATATGATTGGATATGATATGATTTGTATGGTGAATGATGTCGTGTGCAATACGCGTCTTCACATTCCGGGAGCTGATCACTCCACTATTACTTGAGGTCTCCCCTCCTATTATGTATGGTATTCTGAGGTCACCCCTCCGAATACAATGGTTACTTATGATATGATATGATATGATATGTTCCGGGCTCGTGGTAGATTTTTGACAACTCTTACACTTTTGATATACCCATATTGTACCTTCTACATTCCCCAACGTACCATATTCTGTGTACCCTTATATGACTCACTCAACTACCAAGATATATATATTCCATTGCTTTGATTTGTCACACTCTCATTCCGTTACTTCAGACTATCGTTCCATTCACGTACCGGGTTATTATATGTTTATTGAATTTGATTATGCTATTCATGTTTTATGTGACTACTGATTATCCTGCTATGATGTGATTAATATGTGGTTATCTGAGTTACCTGTTGTCATCTGATGATATGTGATCTCACCGTTATGTGACCCTCTCGAATTGTCTAGTGACAATGCTAATGTGTAATCGATAGTTTTGTACATTTATTATGTGTACTTGCTCGCTTAATCTCGTGAACTATGACTATCCGTTGTATCCTTGTGCGCTTATTGTTGACCGCCATGTTTACATTTTGGCTATGCTACGGGTTGATTTGGGTAAATGGTTCAACTTATGACGTCTTGCTTGTTAACTTGTTTAATTGCCTGTTATGTCCCTAGTTCATTTATTTCTAATGTACATCTTGTATTCCTACTTGTTACGTGTATTGCCATGTTTTGATTCTTTGTTAGTACTTCCGCTGTTATGATACTAGTTATGTTTTCAACTAAGGGTTTCTGACCTGTGTGATTGCCATGCTCACTTACTAATTAATTGCTTACACTTGTCTTTAGATTTCTGTGTGACTTGCATGCCTTCTGATTTCCTGATTTGATTGTATTCCATATATATGTTGTGTGGATACGACGTCTGCTATGCTTGCTTATGTTTCAGTACTCGTATTCTTGGTTTGTATGTGCTTGTGTTTAAGTCATTGATGCTTTGCTTTGCTTCGTTCTCCTTGTTATATGTTCTTTTTGGATATCTGTGTAATTGTGTTCTGCAGATCCTCTTTGACTCATTGTTCTCTTTTCACGCGACCTTGTTATCGGTTTCCTTTGTTTCATTTCGTTTACGCTTTTATTTAGCTTTCGTTTTGTTATATCCATTCACTTGGGCTTTTTAAGCTCACCAGCATTTCTTTTCTGCGGCGGGTTTTAGGTTTGAAGATGGGCTTTGATGGGTGAGAGTTGGATTATCTGAGTGGACCAACCCTAGTTACCTTATTATTTGGACTTACCTTTGAAAAGTTTTTGTTTTAATATTTCATTTCATTTGGATATTGTATTTCTTCGTCAGTCAATTGTTTATATGATTTGATACTTCACTTTTAAGGTTTTCGTTTGTAAATATTTTATTTGTATGTTCTGATATGACACCAGAATGTGACACTTCTACCCTTGTCGGGTTGGGGTGTTACAATTATGGTATCAGAGCAAAGGTTTCGTCTTGTTGACCTTAGGATTGACCTGTGAGGACTTGGGTAGACACTAGGCTTCCGTCTGTTTTGATCTCTTCCGATTCCTTTTGGTTGTCGTTCTGATTTGACCTCGATATTATTTTGTCTTCACTGATTTGACCTTCTTCCTTTCGCATTTAATTTTGTTTGATTTGTCTTCGCACGTCTGTTTATCGATCGTTAGATGGAGACTACTCGTGGAATCGAAGATGGTGGTGCCGACCCTGCGTTGCTAGCAGTTCTGGTGGAGAGGTTTGTGAAGCGAAGCCGCACCGATCGCCATCTTCTTGGAGACATCGGGATCTTCTTTGGAGGGAGCCGGACGGATCAACCAAAGGCGCAAAGACGGAGAAAAGATTCAACTGGTGGCTGAGGAGGTTCATCTAATTCACATGATTGGGCGCGACATGTGTTACTCCGATTTGTTTGTCACGCGTTTTGAGGCAGTTTGATATTTTGCTAAGTGATTTTGATCGATATTGCTTTCTTTGATGTGTTCAGAACTCGGTTTGAATAGTGAAGTTTTACCGTTTAGTTTTTTGTGATATCTCAGTTTTGTTTTGGATTGTCAGTAATGAGTCATGAGGAACCGTTTTGAGCAAGTTGGTGGCCTTCTTTCATTGTGATATGGTAAGCTGTTTGATGTAGTTTATGCTGTATGTATGTGTATCTGGTCTACTTTAGTATGTTACTTGATATCGGTATGTGATATGTTTTGTTGTGATATTGGTTATGTGGTTTGTCATGACCCGGGACAGAATATGATGACAATAAGGACTTGTTATGTGATGCAAGTATTATGACGCCTGATCAACGTGATAATACCGAGATCATATAATTTGATCTTATTGAAATCATACGACATCTTGGGAAATGCCTGGGGTTGGTACGTGAATGGACTAGAGCTCATACCCGTTATTTGACTATCCTCATGTTCGTTTGGAATTCTGTACCTCCTTGTGAGATTCTCACCGACACCTCTTACGTATAAGTTTTGTACGCATTGGAACCGAAAATTGTTTGATATGTGCGAACATATGGATTGCTGCGTCTGCCTTAACTCGTACGTCTCTGTGTGCCTCTGCTACTTCAATTTTCGAGGACGAAAATTTTTTTTAGAGGGGAAGAGTTGTAAAACCCTAAAATCGTAACTGCGTTAGAAGTCGAAAATACCCTCAACTAATAATTCGCGAATTATTAGACAAGCTCGTTAAATCGATAGACACGTAACGATAATTGATTTGCACAAGACTTTGAAAATTATAAACCTATAATTAACTCATAATTAACTTATACAATTATATAACATAATGTAAATGTTAGATATACCATTTAAGAAAACAAAATAAACAAATTGGACAAGTTATTTTGGAAGGTAAATTAAATAGGTAAATTGGCCTTGTGATTCCCTATTGATCGGCTCCATTAAAACGCCCATATCTCCACCATTTTTTCCAAAATTAGTTCACCCATATCACCATATATTCCTCCATATCTCTTTCATTTAAACAAACACAAGAAACCCTAGACTCCTCCAAAAAAGTGACGGCAAAAACACATCCCTTCTCCATTTTTCTGTCGACACAAGCAGTCCAAAAGGGAGGTTCCAAGGCTTCATTTAAAGGCTGAAATCACGTGCGTAGTACGAAGGTTTGCTTGGTTTGGTTGTGGGTATATGGTCTTTCTTTGTCGTGGTCAGAGAAGCACAAAAGGTGCCTCGGTTTTCTAGTTTTGTCCATTGTTTTTCCCTCTTCCTTTCACGTCACGAGGTATCACGTCTCTTCGTTTTATTTTCTTGTTGGATCACATGCTTTCCTCTCTTTTGAATACCTGTACACGACAAAAACCATGGACCCATGGAATAATAGTTTTGACACCTTAAACATGAACTGGAACCTAATATAAAACCTAATTGAAGAAGAATGAAACATGTATGGGTAATTACGTGATTAAGTATTGTAGTAATGCATGTGTCTCAGATTTTTCGTACATGTGAGGGTAGATTCAGTAGGGGTCCATGTTTGTAATCTGATTTAAAATAGTTATGGGTACTGTCGTATGGGTGTAATGGTGTGCAAGTAATGTACAAGATACAAGTACTGGAAATAAAGCATGACTTCATGTTCGAATTTTTGGAATAGGTTGCATGTGCATGGTGTTGGGCGTGTAATATTAAAAACCTGTAAAAGAGGTATGATTTGAGCATGTAATAGGTATGTAATGTGTTTTGTGGGGTGAATTCGAGGGTAATCGCGGAATAAAGAGTCATTTGGAGTTTTGAAAGTGTGTGAGTCGGGGTAGTCATAATGAATTTTCACTTGGTCGTGATTGTAAGTTTCTTGAGCCTCGAGCGGGCATAAAATTGTACTGAGAATGAGTATAGAGAATGGATTTTAAAGCGTTAATATGTAGACTATCTTGAGTTATATTTTACATTAAAGTTATTTATACTTTAAACCTTAAATTTTAGGAATGGTCACATGCAAACCTTACACATTTGTAATTGGCATATTACACCCTAAACTATAATAGTTATATAACTAAATCTTGTTGTTATTTATTGGTCACTTTAGACCCAAAACTTGTGTAATTTGGCATAAATGACCCTTAAAGTATAATAATGCTCATTTTTCATTACTTAACTTAATATGACGTTAAATACAACATAAATGGCTAAAGTTACTAAAAATAGAAACCTGCCTAAAATGGAAAGTTACTAAAAGTGGAAACCTGCTAAAAATGGAAAGCCGTCTAAAATGAGTAATCCGACTTTAATAAGCATTATCCAACTTCATATAGGTTTCGGACGGCGGGATTGGTACATCGTGTGACCTTACTTTCCTATTTTGCTTGCTTCGATTGAGGTACAGATATTCTGACCTTACCTCTTAAGGTTTCTCATGATTCGTTTACATCTTTCGATATTAGCTTGAACTATTATGCTTTACTCTAAGCCTCCTTATTAGGGCTTCCCTATGACTTTGCTATGCTCCCTTTGATATGAAACTTCGATATGAACCTTTGATATGAAACTTCGATATGAACCTTTGATATGAACTTTTATATGAACCCTTATGATATGATTATGATTTGACCCTTCAGTTTGATACCCAAGCCAAATATGTGTTCCTAGTCATGAAGGTAACATGACCGTGTCATTGATGCACCAATGGCATGACTCAGGTGTGACAGTGATGTTGCACACCGTCCCCATTATGATATGATTATGAGCTCACTATATGTATATGATTTGGCCACTATGTTTCCGGGGGACGTATGGATGCATCCTAGATATGTTATGATATGATATGCTATGATATGATATGATTGGATATGATATGATTTGTATGGTGAATGATGTCGGTGTGCACGCGTCTTCACATTCGGAGCCGATCACTCCACTATTACTTGAGGTCTCCTCCTATTATGTATGGTATTCGAGGTCACCCTCCGAATACAATGGTTACTATGATATGATATGATATGATATGTTCGGGCTCGTGGTAGATTTCGACAACTCTTACACTTTTGATATACCCATATTGTACCTTCTACATTCCCCAACGCACCATATTCATGTACCACTTATATGACTCACTCAACTACCAAGATATATATATTCCATTGCTTTGATTTGTCACACTCTCATTCCGTTACTTGCACTATCGTTCCATTCACGCATCGGGTTATTATATGTTTATTGAATTTGATTATGCTATTCATGTTTTATGTAACTACCGATTATCCCGCTATGATGTGATTAATATGTGGTTATCTCGAGTTACCGTTGTCATCGATGATATGTGATCTCACCGTTATGTGACCCTCCGAATTGTCTAGTGACAATGCTAATGTGTGTCGATAGTTTTGTCTGCTTATTATGTGTACTTCGCCCGCTTAATCTCGTGAACTATGACTATCCGTTGTATCCTTGTCTGCTTATTGTTGACCTGCCATGTTTACATTTTTGGCTATGCTACGGGTTGATTTGGGTAAATGGTTCAACTTATGACGTCTTGCTTGTTAACTTGTTTAATTGCCCTGTTATGTCCCTAGTTCATTTATTTCTAATGTACATACTGTATTCCTACTTGTTACGTGTGACTGCCATGTTTTGATCTTTGTTAGTACTTCCATTGTATGATCTGGTTATGTTTTCAACTAAGGGTTTCGACACGTGTGATTGCCATGCTCACTTACTAATTAATTGCTTACACTTGTCTTTAGATTTCTGTGTGACTTGCATGCCTTCTGATTTCCTGATTTGATTGTATTCCATATATATGTTGTGTGGATACGACGTCTGCTATGCTTGCTTATGTTTCAGTACTCGTATTCTTGGTTTGTATGTGCTTGTGTTTAAGTCATTGATGCTTTGCTTTGCTTCGTTCTCCTTGTTATATGTTCTTTTTGGATATCTGTGTAATTGTGTTCTGCAGGATCCTCTTTGACTCATTGTTCTCTTTTCGCTGCGACCTTGTTATCAGTTTCCTTTGTTTCATTTCGTTTCTGCTTTTATTTAGCTTTCGTTTTGTTATATCCGCTCACCGGGCTTTTTAAGCTCAGCATTTCTTTTCCTGCGGCAGTTTTAGGTTTGAAGATGGGCTTTGATGGGTGAGAGTTGGATTATCCGAGTGGACCAACCCTAGTTACCTTATTATTTGGACTTATCTTTGAAGAGTTTTTGTTTTAATATTTCATTTCATTTGGATATTGTATTTCTTCGTCAGTCAATTGTTTATATGATTT
Organism: Chrysanthemum lavandulifolium; assembly: GCA_022545495.1. NCBI lineage: Eukaryota > Viridiplantae > Streptophyta > Magnoliopsida > Asterales > Asteraceae > Chrysanthemum > Chrysanthemum lavandulifolium. The sequence goes on from CM040240.1 coordinate 88,013,080, forward strand.
GATACTTCATTTTTAAGGTTTCCGTTTGTAAATATTTTATTTGTATGTTCTGATATGACACTTCTACCCTTGTCGGGTTGGGGTGTTACAGACTACACATTTACTTTAAGAGTAATGCTACATCCACTCAAATTTTACATAAAAAAATCCACACAAATGATGTGGCTATGTGTGATTGGGCTAATTAAAATGAAGAAAGAGAAATTGTACCAAAAGCCACCAATCATACATAGACACATCATTGTGTGGATTTTTTTGTGTAAAATTTGAGTGAATGTAGCATCCTCTTACTTTAATTGTCTTTTTTATTGGAATAAATTTCATGGTTGCCTATATAAACCGAATTATTTATATATGATGTGGAAAATCTATTAAACTTTGTAGGATTCAATGCATTGCAAGTGTTTTGTATGAAAAGTTAAATGTTGATGTGGCAGTGTATTAAAATTTACATTATACAATGCATTGAAGATGCCCTAATTATAAAGATCAAACTAGATCTTGTTATAACCTATAATGAGTAGTATGGTTGTATGGCTCACTAAAACTAGATACAAGTCCGCGAATGACTAACACGATATGTATAAGGTCATCATTCGTTGAGGTAAATAATTAAACACTTTATGTGCAATTTCTTTCTTAACACATGACCGCTTTTTTTCTTTACTTCTGCTAAGTGCTACCTCACTGGAGTCATCAATCATCATGTGCAACAACTAATATTTTTGCTAACAAAATCAGAAGTATGATAATTGTAATTGTTTTCAATTTGATAACTTATACTCCTTTTTTGAAAAAAAAAAAAAAAAAAACAAACAAAAAAAAAACAAAAAAAAAAACAAAAAGTTCACATTTCCACCCTAAATGGGATGGAAATCAAAATACAAAGGGGTGGTTTCTCGAGAATTGCAAATCTCCGTCTCAACAATTATTTGATGTACCAAACAAGGGAAATGAAGTATATTTTATTTCTTTGTCTCCAATTCTTCTTACCAAACATCAAACATACCATTTTAGGTGTTTCATTTCCCACAGGACCGTTCTCTTGTTTTTTACGGCCCTGTGCTATAACTACGAGTGGCCCGGCCTCATTAAACATGAACCTAAAGAAGTATTAGATTTTGCATTTATTTTCATTGTGTGATTTCACCTTTTTGTTTTCGAATTTTATTATTTGAATATTGATCTAACATTTCATCTTTTAGAATTAAAATGTCCACGTCAAGTGACTTAAATATATAAACACTGGTTAAATATGGGCTTCATCAAGTCATGATGGACACTTATGTATCATATTAGAATATGCAAATATTAAATTTGGGCGTTAAATATTGATATGTATAAATGGACATAGATAGAATTTTATGGCCCTTGTGAGGTGGTAGCCCGTGCCATGGCAATGTGGTTTATTATTGCACATACACTTGATGAATGTATACTTTCGGCCTGCTTTTCGAGCCCAATATTTTTTAAATTTGCAAAAAGATATTTGAGTTCATATAGCCCAAATCCCAAATCACTACATTTTTGTCTTGAAGATAATGTTTTGCCTATTTTAAGAAGTGTATTCATTCAATATCTTCTGCTCATTAATTCTTAACGTTCATCCATTTACCGTGTTATTTAAGCTCATAAACAAAAATGAACAAGATTATGTACACAAAAATCCGTTAATATGTTTATATGCAATTTGAGTTAAACGACCAAACATGAAGAAGCAATGTTCATGTGCGTTCAATGGTTGGCAATATTGGCGTATTATATTATCAGCCCATGTATATTATTGATATGGGTTTAGCCCTCTTAGTTATCTTATTATCCGTAAAGTATATTTGATGACTAAATGATAATGAATGAGCCATGGGATTTTACCAATTCTAATAGGCAATTCTAAATTCTTTCCAATTGTATGTCTGTAAGCTAAAACATTTTCCTAAACATAAACATATAATTATTACACTTAACTAAAGCATTTAATTATTTATAAAGTACATGAAGTGTCGTAACTCCTAAAGGATAAGATCATGATAGTTTATTGAACAAAATCAAAGTCATTGATCTCATATAAAGAAAAAGATTGAGATAAAACTCTATAACTTCTCTTAATAAACTGTACATAGAATAAGGATTTACAGAAAACAATAAAGTGAGTTGAATAGAAAGGTAGAAGGCAAGTAATGGTGAGCATGAATGGTTGTGGGAAGGGGACATATCTTTTACAAAGAACATGGGAGTACCCCCTGCATGGAAGCCCATCTATATTACTAAATACATTTGTTTTGTTTTTTTTCTTTTTCCCTTTTTCTTTTCCGGTTTACAAATATAAGAGTTCTAAAACAATCGGTAAACTCAAATTTTGCACATATATAATGTATAGTGTCTATGAATGATCGTTCAAAATCAACTTTATTACAAATTACGTTAACAAAGTATTATCAAGCAACTAACCAACCATTTAGATATATATGTGCCGAGCTGGCTCAAAGCCTTAAGAGTCTCAGAGCGAAAGCGGGATCTCAAATTATTAGGTGATATAACGGCCCAAGCCCGAATGCGGGTTGAATCAATTAGGGTTTCTAGTACTTTTTATGTAATGCACTATAAACGCATATCGATAATACAATACCTCGCAAGAGGGTTTTCATCATCTAACATGATATCAGAGCAGGTCTGATTATCAGACTTAGGTGGCTACTTTGAGTCGTCTCCCCTAAGCCACCCGTCAAACCCTTGTCACAACCCTTTATCCCTTATAAAAAAATGGGTTCAATTTTAGGCTAAAACTCTAGCTGCTTACTGTTTTGGCAGGGTGTGACTTTTTAATCGTTTGGTATTAACTGATGTGGTTTGCGCGATTCTCTTTTTCAATTTTGCACAAAACTCAACTTGAATCTCCTCCGCCAGCCACCTCTCATGAGGATTTTCATCATCTCACACAAATAAGGCTTCATTTTATCTTAACATACTCCTATAACACAAATAAGGCTTTATTTTATCTTAACATACTCCGATTTTAGGCTGAAATTATTCAGTATTGCTAAAAAGAATTAAGCTACACATATGTCTTTAGTAAAACAATAATTTTAACATACTCCGTATATTGGTTCTCTGCATGTATGCAAGAAAATTTTCTAATTAATCGGGAAAGTCATATTTTCGAATAGATATGTTTTTGACTGGTCAATGCTATTATGCGAGTGACAACCCGTCAACTTCTATTTCTTGTCCTTTTTTCCTCCAAAATCATATTTTATAACCGAAGAAAATCTCAAAAATGTTTAATTCATATCCTTCAAAAATTACCAAAAGATTAGAGATAATTCTGAGTTTGAGTTTTTCTAACTTGTGTTATCGCATAACAAATTTTGAATTACGAGAACACGTGCATAGTAACAGTATTTTATAGTGACAAATAACGATAGTTATGATATTTTGGTTATTTATTTCGTGTAATATTTATGTACGTAAAATAATAAAAATTTAAATTAAAGATGTAGCATACAATAATTCAAGTAAAAAAAAGTAACTTTTAAAATGCATCAAAAAATGTATAAAAACATTTAATAAAACTAAAACATGAAAACAGTTTTTATTGATCGTTTATAGTTCCACCAACATAAGGCAAGCAACATTAAAACATTTTTAAGAAAATATAACTGAAGTATTTTTGTTAAGATATTGCACAAATATCTGAAATTTAAAACTACTAAAATTAATACATTAAAATTAAAAGGAAATTATTCACTTTTTTTATTTTATATTTATTATTATTTTTTTTTTCTTTCAGGAAACATATTTTCTAACCACGACCCTCAAACACAAACCTCCAACAACCACTTAACCACCACCATCCGACATAAAAGCATGACCAAAAAATTCATTGAGCTACGACCATCTAACACCCGCTTAACCACGATCTTCAAGCATATAAAGCATGACCCAAAAGACTCGTTAAACTCTAATCCCCGAAACCTAAAACCATAAACCTCCAACACAATGACCACGACCCTCGAACAACTACTCCAACACCATCACCCTCAAACACCTTAACATACGAATCTCCATCATCTCAACTTCGACTCTCCAACACAAGTTGAACTATAATCATGAAACCTATAAACTACGACCCTCAACACCTTTTTGAACCATAACACTCAAACACAATAAACATGACCTCCAACACCCATTTCGACAACGACCCTCAAACACAAAAACCGCGACCCTCAAACACATAAACCCATATCACCTAACACCCTTTTTGAACCATAACACTCAAACAAAATAAACATGACCTCCAACACCCATTTCGACAACGACCCTCAAACACAAAAACCACGACCCTCAAACACATAAACCCACAGCACCTAACAGCCGTTTAACCAAGTCCCACGAGCACACAAACAACGACCCTCATAATTGATATTTTATAGTTGATGAAAATGAATGATTAGAAAAATGTTGATGTTATTGTTAAACAGTTTTCAAACCAAAATGAGGTTAGTATAATTGTGATATTTTATTTATTACGTTTTTTGTTTTAATCATCTATATTTATTTTTTTCGTATTTTATAGATTCAGCTCATTCTTGTTCCCATTTCCGATATGTATTTCAATTTTAATATCGCATATCTAATTATTTGTCGTTATAAAATCTTGTTTGTTATTCACGAGTATTCGTCTAATATATATATATATATATCTATACATTATATATAAGAGGAGGCATGCCACGTCATAATGCCACTTGGCATCCCATAAAGCCACGTCATATTTCCACCTAAGCAACACATGCCCAGTCATCACATTTGATGCCATCTAAACAATTTTTTTCGAAATAAAATTGTAAAAAATGACAATAACAGGGTTCGAACCATGGTTATTTGAAAGAAAATCATGCATCTTAACCACTGAAGCAACATGTTTTTTGTAATATATGTTGCAAGCTCTAATATATAAAATCCTACAATTATTTTGACTCCTGATCTTTTTTTTTGTTGAACATTACTCCTGATCTAATTACAATTCATCTTAGTATGCAATTCAATGTAGTCGACTCTATTTTTTTTCCTTCAGAAACCTAATATCATGTTTTCTATAATCCCTTTTTTCTCAAAACCCTAATAAAATTCGGTAGATTTCTTAAACCCTAAGAGTTTCTTGGATATAAAGCATCATCCAAATTCTTTCTGAGTCACCAAGCTCCAAACTTTTTACTGAGATTCAATCAAACCAGAAGATTGGTGAAGGGGGTCTTGATCGTAAGTTCACTTCAAGTTTCAGTTATTGTTTATGGTTTTGATATGTTTAATTCTTTCTATTATCGTGAATTTATGGTCTAGATGAATTCTGGTGTCTTTAATTATCCTTTTAAGTCTCACATGTATCTCCAATTTAAAGACTTATTTTCTCATGGGACATGCATTGTGGTGGTAAGTTCTTTACATGTCTGATTATGTTTTAATATAAATTCCATCTTATATTCATAGAATGTCATGAGAACTAAGGTAAATGTCTAATATCATTCATATACGACTTTTTTTTCTTCAGAACTCTAATATCATTGAACCAATTTATATTAAATCATGTAAATTATATTGTCTTTTTTTTTTCGTATATTGATTCATTTTTTTATTCTCATTGATACAGTTTGAGAGAGTTTGGTTCACTGGACGATTTTGATGATGCTTCACACAAGGTACCTCTGATACACTATATTTTAAGTAATGACAATTTGAATGGACTGAAACTTTGTCATAATATATTTAGGCTCCATGATGTATCTTTGGTTATATATGGTATGATTCTTTCATAACGAACAAGTTTATTAAATTTGGAACTGTTACCAGGTTTTTTGTAATTATTTTGTTGGTTTGGGTCTCCTGCTAAACTTCAAATGAGTTAAGCTTTATTGTGAAATAATGATTGATCAATAATAGATGTTTCTTTGCATTCATGTTTATATAGACCACAACTTCTATATAAGAATTTATGGTCGAATCAAGGTGTTAAGACATGTTCATCACTGAACTCGTAATATCTCGAGATTTATGAAATTTGCACATTTGTGGAGGAGAAGATCAACTGGACTGGGCCAAAATAGGTGCTTCAGTGTAAGTTTGGTTTGATTTTTAGGTGTTTTCATTATGCTGTGAAGTTTGGTTTGATTTTTATGTGATTTACTTGATTGTGTGTTTTATGAATTTATGTGATTAGGAATATTAAATCAATGGTGATAACTACTAACACATGATGAGCTTTGATCCTAGAATTTCGCTGTACACATGTAAGAAAAATGTTATACATGAATAAGATCCATGTGATTTTGACCCCTTTGACAGGGCCTGGGATTGTCTCCAGTTACTCTTATTAGTTTATTAAACGTAGGTGCACAACATAATTTTACGATTTGAAACGTTCTTTTCTAGGTTTGCAAAAAGGAAGTTGGATGAATCAGTTTTCATTTGAAACCACAATATGAGAGCCTCGATGACACCAAGGAGAAGTTAGAAGGCAGAAGAAAAGAAGTTCGAGCAAGACTTACCCGTAAGTCATCAAGAATCATTGTATTTTTATAAAAACTAATGTTTTCCTAGATGAAGGAATTGACACTATGTTTGTCTTTGACTCTTGTCTCAGCTAGGAAATCCAGTACAGTTTCTTCTAGCCACTCTACGTCGCTTGCAACTCCGTCTCATATGAATGTCATATCCCAGTCATCAAATATTCAACAGAGGTTTACATATACTTTTATTTAAGTATTGGAATTAATGACTTAGTTTGGTTGCCAAATCTGAATTGCACATGCTTTTTACATATAGTTTACATATTGTTTTATTTAAGGGCATTGGACGGAGTCAAACTTGAGACTTATGAGCTGAATGTGAAGCTCAGGTTGCCGCCCGACCCTCGTGTCTGCGGTCTTTATATCTACTTTAGTCCCCTGATTATGTCATCTCTTGGTGATTTCTAATTCTTACTTAAATAATTGCTTATAAGTTGATACTTGGTTAATTACTTGCCAATAGGTGATCGCTTAGCTGTTGTAAAGTAGCATCAAAAGTTGGTCAACAATAGGTTTATAATGACAAAATTTTTCAACTCGAAAATAGTCAGACAAAATCGGATCCCTTATAGTCCGCTCGCATACTTGTCCGATTGTTTGAACACTGATTGTATTATACCTTTATGGTATAAGCAGCCAATTTACTGTTAGCTTCTGTATTTCCTGTTCTTTCATGAATTGCACTAATTAAGGAGTAATATACTTTTGAGTTTGTCAGTTATTTCTTAAAAAACAAGCCAATTCCAATAAATAATTCTTAAAAAGAAAAAAGAATCAGAACCACAATATAATTATTTTATATTATAACCAAAACAAATTTGTAATGAATTATAAGCTGAAGGATTATATCTTGCATATGGACCATGTTGCGGCAACTCGTGCATGGTCAAGCAGTTTTGAGGATTTCGTATTGGCTCCAAACACTAATTTCATATGCTACCTAAATGGCATATACCAGGTAACCTTTTTGCTTCACTATCGTACATTTTTCAAAAAAATCAAAATAAAGATCAATACTTTCAAAATATTTGTGGTTTGTAAATCAGGAAGCAACAATCTTAGAATTAATTGGGGACGGACGCATGACTCTACACGTTTTAAGGTGCCGAGAGACCATTTCTTTACAGCGAGGTCTTTCATTCTATGTTGGCCGTTTTCAAGCTTTTATGGGTAAGCATTCTTTTCTGATCTCAAGTACTGTAGAATTGGCAAAATGACATAGTCGACTGGATAAACCATTCAAAATGAGTAATTTTGTACCGCTAAAAAAGGATGACCTGGTTGAAGTTACCAATTCATCTTTTTGTCAGTAGTTAGTTTGTCAAATATGAATTTATCTATTCATTATTTCGTAACTATATTATTTCATCAACAATCCAATCTCATGAGTGATATAATTTAAGCAGTATGATGCAGTAAATACATTTTGCAACTTTCAACCCATTTGGCCTATGTATGGTTTTTATCCTCGTGGATGATTGCCAGTCCACTAATCAAAGTTTAAAATGTTGTTCCATTAATAATTAATAAATTTCACCCAATACTTAAATCAATGTTTTAGTGACTTCCATTCTAGATGATGATAATAGTTCCACTTGTCTGGATTTGGGATTGCAACAACACCGTCTTGATGGGGAGGAGTATATTGCTGTTATTGATGAATTTATGGAGGCTGTGTTCCGCCGTTGGCCCCATGTTATAGTGCAAGTAATCTTTTCTCCTAGGATTATAATATTTTTCTATCGAATGTTGTAAGAAGATGCTCATCAGGTGTAAACATCTATATAGTTTGAATATTTCCGAGCAAGTGGGCCTTCAAGTTACGATTCGCGAGGTGCCGAGAATTTGTGAGTTTGCTACCCTCGATAACGATAGTCATTGTTACTATACTCAAGCGTGTCACCATTGCAGCAGAAGCGGGATATTTTAAAGAGCTACAAAACTTATATGCCCCTGATCAGATTAGTATAGGTATGTACGTCAACACCATCTATTTGTTTTATTTTATTTTCAATTGTAGAAACCAACCATTGTTCTGTCATGTTGAATTAAATGCATGTTCCACTTCACCAGGATTGCCAATCACTGAGGATATGCTCGAGGATGTATCGGGGAGCACCAAACACCTGATAAAGTTGCTGGATGCTACCATGGAGGGAAGTTGGTGGAAAGCAAAAGCTATATTAAAAGACCATAAAGATGCACCCACTAAGGCGATCAGCAATAATGGTGATACAATGCTCCACTTATGGAAGGCAACAATAATTTTGTTAAGCAGTTTCTAAACTTCATAGAAGATGGAAGTAAATTAATCAGTGTAATAAATGCAAGAGGCGATACATTCTTCACACTGCCGTGATCGTAGACAACAAACAAGCGCCAAACTCTTAGTTAATAAGTGTAACAAACTGTTGTATGAGCCAAATAATAGGATAGATCACATACCACCGGGTTTTAGCTTATATCGGTGGCCGATTAAGACTTTCTTATATTTACATAGAGTCACCAATGACGGGTCATGGTTGGTTCATTTCATGAGTGATCTAGGTGTCCACCATCTTCTTTTTAATGGTACTGGCACAAAACAATACAGTGAGTAGTTAATATATATCACACATAAACCCATAACCTACTATATAAGAGAATCACACACTTTCCTACATTTGCAGATTTAGCACCAAGTTGTATTTCATGGCTCATTTGAAAGTAAAGACGCCGTATTCAGTAGAAGTAAGAACAACTGAATTAGTAGTTTAATCGAAACCGGAACTTATACATAGTTAAATCATCTTAGAAAGAAACTTAATTAATTCGTTAAGGACTATGCTTTTCTATGTTTGTTCGATGACTGACTTGAGAATTTTGACATCCTTATACAGGTGCTATGCAAAAAGGCTTGCTCAGAGTTATGGGTGTTCAAGGGCTAACAATTTATCACGTGAAAAGCCATTCACAGGTAACGATCATACTACCTTTATTATCCACGCAAATCATGAGGCTCAAAAATCCTATTACAATGTTACTTTGTTGACTTATGTATGCCTTTTATCTGTACAGAAATATTCACTGGCAAAGTACCTCCTAGGTTGCAAGCAGTAACCCGAGCACGCAAAAAAATTTCCTCACACAATGTTCACACATGGGCTCGTAGCATTTCAAACGAATAGTGTACCACTTATCATTGCTTTCCAAGCTTTGAAACAACTTTAGTGTCCATAATAGTTGTCGCTAAGCTTATGACAAGATCATTAAATGGCACATAACCATTGACCGACATTTAAATCGGTGTTATGTAATCTGATATGAGTGTACTTGGTTTAACATGAGTATGAGTTTGGATGGATGTGAAGTGAAATGTTTGAAGAATTGTACCTGTATGGCGTATGCAAAAAGGGGAGTTTTAAAGGTAAAAGAAGATGCTCGCTACTTGGATCGCCTATGAGTTCAAATGATGTTATGCTAACAGGTGGTTGGTGCAAAACTTGGGCAACAATGTAAGTCACAAACTCCATCTGAAAAACAAAACAAGTAGTAATGTGAAATTATAAGTAACATTCGGGGAACCTACTTATGTTATTAATGCGGCTATAAAAGAAAAGATGACATCGGCAATTGATTATTTGGAATAGCTGGAATAAGAAAATTGATTCTTTGGAATCTTATAAGAGGGTTGACCATTTGAATAAGACCAGAGTCTAATGAAGCCTTTCTATGTTATATACCTTTTATTAGGGGTACGAGTCTTAGAGAGGAATGATACTCACTGATAAATTGGTATTTAACATCGCTAAGAGAAACGAGTTGTAAGGAAATTAAGTATCAAAATAATATCTCGATGATCCTTATAAGTGATCATAATAAGCTACCTCCATGTAGTTTTGGTGAGTGTCGTGCAACACAAACTATATTCAGAGTGGAATCTTTACTTATATGATCACAAATATGGTCAATCTGGCTGGACTATGAGATTTGTGAGACCGGATGGGAGAGGCATTCATTATGAGGCCGCTTATAGTGTGATTTATATCGAATGTAAGGTGTGGAGAAGTTATAGATTGGTATAACACCTATGACAAATTCCGGAAATATAGTTCTTGAATGGCGTAACCTCCATGTCCGTGTTGTTGTATAAGGTTTTTGTTCAGATTTCCATTTGTTCTATATGTTTCTTTTAATGAATCTTACAAAAGCCTTGTCGATACTTTGGTCCGCCTTAGCAATGTAAGTGCTTTTGTTTTAAGTTTTGTTTTTCATTGGTGATTAATATATTTTAACATTTCCACTAAAAATTAGAATACGCACCCATGTGGCCTAAGGAGACAAGTTATAATAAGATCATTAAATGGCACATAACCATTGACTGACATTTAAATCGGTGTTATGTAACTGATATGAGAGTACTTGGTTTAACATGAGTATGAGTTTGGATGGATGTGAAGTGAAATGTTTGAAGAATTGTACTGTATGGCGATGCAAAAGGGAGTTTTAAAGGTAAAAGAAGATGCTCGCAGATATGCTTGCAAATTATAAACACGCCATCAAGTGCTTGTGTTAATTTCTAGATTATACTTTACATAACTATTATTCAAATATGTGAATCATGCTTTTTCCCGAATATTTGGTAATTAGTCAATCAAAAGTAGCTAAATATTGATTTTCAAATTTGCATGATTTCAGAAAAGTATGAAGTAGCAGTTGTTTCGCTTGCTGAAATGGAGAAGAGAGCAGTTATGCCAAAAACAACGTTTCAACCTTGCAATCTGACAAGTAAAGCATGCCCTTCTTCAAGGTATTAATAAATATTTAGAAATTTGACACCCCTAAAATAAGATAATTGAATTCAGAGAAGCTGACTATTGCTCATTCTAAACCCGTACACCTTACACTCTTAGCTAATTTTTTCAATTCACCTCCAAAATACAATTAGAGGTAACTTGTCAAATAATTGCCGCCACTAACATATTTATATAAGACTTTAAGAAGTTACGTTATTTAACCTTTTCAGGCATTGGAGCAAGAACTCTTGGAATTGCATAGATATCAGTATATAGTTCCGTCACATACCGGTTGGCTTACCACTGACTGATGATTGTCGCCGTTTATTTTGTAGAAACAAGTTATCCAAAGAATTCAAAGAACGGGTCATTCATATCTACAAAGTTAATCAAATCTTAAAGGTTACTGCGATATAAATAGTCTTCTAAATAATGGTATACAAAAAGTTTTTGATTCAAAATGAATTAACATATTTACTTCCGGTAATTATGCGTCCGCCCCTGCCGGTGATGGAAGTGCTAGAGCATTATGATGTAGTAGCATACTAGCTATAGGTCATGTGTTTGAACCCACATTGTTTTTATAGCTTTGCATTGGTTGTATATCTGTCATAAACATGATGTTTCTGAATGAATTTATTATCGTTGTATTGTATTTATTATTATTTAAAACATTCCATTGGCTGGATACCTGTACATTGCATTGATGTTTCTGAAAGTATTTATTATCCGTTTTCTTCATGCTATTATCATGTATTTATAGCTTATTTATATAAGTTTCCTGTTGTGTTTAGTGCTTTGACAGGGTTATAGGATGATTGGATCTTTTCTTACCAGAGGCCTCATGTATGTTGATCTTTAAATTTGTTTTTTCCGTTAATGGAGAATCACAACCAGATATTTCTAACTATGGGATTACTTAATTGCATGCGTAATGTGTTTGGATATGCGTATCCAACCTATGAGTGTTTCAAATCGGTGGAAAAGAATAAACCCGATATCGAGGAACTTTGCTTTTGGTGCCAATATCGGTACTATACATGTTATCCATGTAAAGATAAGCGATATCACGTGGTTAGATCTAAATCAGTATCATGATGTTTTCGGGACCTTAGTTCTCGGATCGACTGCTTTGTGAGCGTATTGGTGACACATTTGTTTCATGGTAAGACCATAACCTTTACGTTGGAAATCTATGGCGCTTCTTAAATGCCGTTGTATATTTTGCTCTTTTCCGAGTTATTGGTCGTTTTACTTTTGAAGGCTCCCAATGTACAAAGTGAAGCAAAGTTGGCATTTTATATATACTTGTGGTTCCCTAAAACAAAGGTAATATTTCTCTGCGATCAAATGAATTTTATAGTTCCAAAAGAAAATTTCATTCTTCATAGAAGTGGTAAATTGGAGGGTGGAGTAACGGGTCAAAACATGTAATTTTTGGTATGGGTCGAAACAGGTTGGGTCAACTCTTTTGGATGATAACTTTGCTTCTGTTGTAAAGGTGATTAATTTCATTTCTTAACTTAAGGTTGAATTGCATCAACAAAAATGATAACAATAACTAAACTATATATACAACGGTGATAGTTGACCATTCATTTGTTTCTGCAACATACCAGGTTGTTAGTTGTGGAAGATCTGTTTATGCAAACACACAGAATTTCATATAATTCCACCTCACAGTTAATGTTGCAGCCCTTATCATCAATGTTGTGGCAATGATCTCTTCACGAGACAACACCCATAAACGCAGGTCTCTCATGTTCCCTATCATGTAGTCATGTGTAAATTTTGTCAATAATTAGAATGTTCTCTTTTTATTATTATTATTTTTTTTATGTGCAGCTTTTTTGGGTAAACCTTATCATGGATATTCTCGGTGCATTTGCTTTCGCCACTAAACTGATGACGGACCATCTAATTCACCGACATCCCGTGGGATGTAGGCTTGATTTTGCAATGATCTAGCGTTTCCTTTGGTGATAGTAGCAACTATTATAGTTTTGATGTGGTGCCTTTTTTTCTGCTCATGGAAGACTTTGTGTCACCCGATAATGTTGAAGGCCGCATCCCCTTAACAGAAGAGTTCCACTTACTTCCTAAAGTCCATCATTCCAAGGAAGATAAACTGGAGGTATTTATTATGTCACTAAAGTTGTTCTTGATCATAATGGTATGCTCGAAGGCAATTTAAGCACTGCAACTCACATTTTTCAAACGAAGAAGATGAGGTTATATGCAGCAAGTGTTGTTACCAGTGAGGAAACTAAACCGGTCTCGAAGCACAAGTAAAATTCTTTGATAATTTCGGTCAAGTTTACAGGATCTGAATACATAATTAAAGGCTTGAAAAATCTTATTCTTGCGGTTCTCAATTGCAACCTGAACCTTCAGCTGAACCTGAACCTACAACCCGAACTCGAAGAAGTAAGATCAGTGGTCTTTAGACCACTTAACACTACTTGTAATGTATTTAGTTAGTTGCCTAGCTAGATTGTACTTGCTGAGTTTACTTGATGTAATGAAGGCGAACTTTGAGTGTCTAGAAAAGCTTGGAATCGATAGGTGGTGTTTACATGATAGAGACATTGCCCCTGATGGTAAAACGTTGGAGGTAGATATAACTTTTTTTTTTGGGTAAAGGGTTTTTACCCTGGTAAATTAAACGTACATCCAAACACTCCCTTAATATAGCATGACAAGTAAGTATTCTTATGACCCTCACTAGATGTGACATTTTTTGCTCATTTATCAATATTTTATTAGAAATAGTTGATGCATTAAATATGATTACAAAAACAACGTTAACACAAAAATTATCCGGTATATAAGAGTTTTTAGCATTAAAATAACATTTTGGGCTACTTTCAACCCGTTTAACCCGTTTCATGTAGCTAAATCTTTTTAATTTGACCCGCTAAGGATAAACTGTAACCCAAATCAGCCCATTCATAAGTAAGCTGGTATAAAAATACCTATAGTACTAACCATATACATAATGAGCCAAAACCATAAACAAATTTCTACGAAAACTGTTATCTGATATAGAACCTATGATTTGAGATTGTTCACTTTAAAATCAGAGAACAGTTATTGGAACTCTAAGCAGCTAGAAGTAGCAGCAGGGGTCGAGTTTCCAGATATCTCATATATCCATGGTTATCCAAGGCATTCGTGCACCTATTGACACTAAGCGCCCACCCGGAGAACATATCCTTGTCTCTAGGGTAAGTACAATCATATGTTTTTATGTGTATCTCATATGCAAGCCTATCAGATATGACGATAGATAGTTTTTGTACATTGGATTTTTTCCTTTGCATTTGTTTGGCTTATATTGTTTGCTTTTACCTCTATAAGATCTTCCAAGATTAACAAACAGAGTTGCAGGAGATGGTTGATCCGAATCTACAAGGCTTACCCTCGAATCTACAAGATTACCCTCGAAAAAATTGCCACTGAAAGAGGTGAGAAATTAGGTGAAACTATAAGCAACTTTACCCTCAAAACCTTTTTTTGCACCAATCTTTTAGTTGTATTTGTAAAGTTGTTCTTTGTCTTAAAGGTTGGATATAAAGTTCGATTAGAGAGTATAAAAGGAAGAGATACACATTTACTATTCTGCACCACAAGAATTTTGTTGAGAAGATCACTGATTGATAGGAACTTAAAGGGTGTTACGCATTTTATTGTAGACGATATTCACGAGCATGGCATGAATGAAGGTACTTAATAATATGATTATGCAAGTTCATAACTATGGATATTAGTTGCAGGCTTAATATCCACCAACAGAAGAACCCGGAGCCGGTCAAGAAACGATCCAGGTAGTCAACATCTGAAAAGAAAAATAAGAAAGAGAAAGAATACTTCCCTAAAGAGAAAGATGAAGAAATGCAGTGAGCAGAAAAAACTGGGAAGGATGATGAGAAGCTAAAAGAAGAGGCTTGTGAGAAGTTAGAATTTTCAGACGTACCCTTCGAGGAAGTAGTCAAGCCAGCGAATGAGGTCACTGATGAGTCAAAGAAAGATATTGATGAGGAAGTGCATGAAATCACATAACTACCCTCTGAAAAAGTACCTAAGCAGGTTTATGTAGTCAACGCAGATCTTGGCAAGCCAAATAAGCAAGAAGAAGAAAGTGCAAAAGAGGTCAATGAAGAAGCATGCAAAATACCAAAAGTGTCATCATCAGAAGAAGGCGAGCCTGCAAAAGAAGTGAATGAAGAAGTGTTTGAAAACTCCATAATGCCTCCATCATGAGAAGTAACCAAACCTATCACCGAAGAAGCATATCGGATGAAATATTATTGATTTTGTGAAATTTTATGTTACTTTTTAATATATAATTATTCTACTAAATCCTAAAAATAAAAACCAAAAATCAAAATACTTACCTGCTTTTAGTATGGATTATGTTAACATCAGATATAGATCTTAATCGTTTCATTTAAAGTCATACCCGTCCATCGGACGGGTTTTGACACTATATATATATATATATATATATATATATATATATATATATATATATATATATATATATATATATATATATATATATATATATATATATATATATATATATATATATAGGTTTGGTTATTATGAAAAGTTTATTATAATGAAGAATGAGAAGACATGTGAGGTGAGATGTGTCACTTCAGACATCATCACGCCACATCACCATACCACACCCCCACCCCCCGCCCATCCCCGCCGAAAAATAATTCCCGCAAAAAAAAAAAAATTGTGCAAATTTTTTTTCCCGCCAAATTTTTTATCGCATCACAGCTTATAAAGTTATCGCATCACAATCATGATTTTAGTGCATTAAGGTTATAACCTTGATTTTAGTGCATCATAGTTGATGCACTTAACTATTATTATGATGCAAGAACTTATAATATAGATGCACCAAAACTTATTAGTGCATTAAGGTTATAAGTTATCGCGTCACAATTATGATTTTAGTGCATTATGTTATAAATTATCGCATCACGCTTATAAAGTTATCGCATCACAATCATGATTTTAGTGCATAATAATTGATGCACTTAACTATTAACTATGATGCAAGAACTTATAATAAAGATGCACCAAAACTTATTAGTGCATTAAGGTTATAAGTTATCGCATTACGGTTATAAAGTTATCGCATCATAATCATGATTGTAGTGCATTAAGATTAAAGTTATTGCATCACAATTATGATTGTGATGCAAGATTTTTATAACCGTGATGCAATAATAAATTTTATGGAAATTTTTATGGATTTTTTTTTTTTTTTTGCGGGGGTGGGGGTGGGGGAGGGGATGGCGTGATGATGTGGCGGCGACACACGCCACCTCCACATGTCTTCTCATTCTTTTTATTATAAGAAACTTTTAATTTTAACCCTACCCTATATATATATATATATATATGCTTATACTAACTACGTACAAAAGAGCAATGTCAAGTAAACAATTTTTTTCATAAAAAAGATTGATGATCTTTTTCCTAGATGATAAATATTTTCATGAACATGCATTGATGCTTGGATTAATGTACTTGCAGAAATACCCATCAGTATTTA
Organism: Chrysanthemum lavandulifolium; assembly: GCA_022545495.1. Taxonomy (NCBI): domain Eukaryota; kingdom Viridiplantae; phylum Streptophyta; class Magnoliopsida; order Asterales; family Asteraceae; genus Chrysanthemum; species Chrysanthemum lavandulifolium. The sequence continues at coordinate 88,029,996 of CM040240.1, forward strand.
TTTAAATAATTATTTAATTTGCAGAGGTTACGTAGATTAATAGTTATTGGACAGTGATATAAATATTTTCTAATACTCGTCCTTTTTGTATTAATTAGACAAAGTTAATTAATACTTACCAGCCTATGGATCAGCGATGTCTAGGATCAAGCATACAGTACTACGAGCATCTTCAGCTGTTTACGGATTACTTCAATTTTGAATTAAAAAAAAGCATCTTCTTGTTGTTTTTAGAGTTATATATAGTATTATTTTTAAATTACCGCAATATCTAAATATATTCATTTTCTTAATGCCTTGAAACATCTTTTTAGGTAAGAGTAATTTTTGAAGAATCTAACAGTTCTTCTCTTACAGACTTATTTCAATCACTTTTATGTTGCTAGATAATTAATTAGAAATGTTTTGTAAGTTCTATTAACAAATACATAAGAGAAATATAAGAATGAAGAACATGATTAGAGTTGGAAACGAGCCAACTTGTTTGTGAAAAACTCGGAATCGGATTGGTAAAAGCTCGATAGGAGCCGAGCTTAAGTTGTGCTTGATCAATAATCGAGCTCGATTCCGAGCTTTATATATTAAGATATGTCGACTAGACTCGTGAGCTTAAACAAGCCTTAGAAACATATACGCATTCATATGGTGTATACGTATAACAATGTATAAACAAGTTTTGAATATATAACAAGCTCGAGCCTGGTATGCATAACAAACCAATTTGATTTGAGCTTTATTTCGTTTAACTTCTCATATGAATGAGTCGAGGCCGAGCAGAGCCCGAGCTTGTGAAACCTTTCACGAGCCAAACTCTGGTTAATAGTATATAGCTCGAAATGATCTCGAGCGCAAATTTGAGCTATAAGATTATAAACGAGCCTGGCTCGATGTCACGACCTGCACGCATGATATGGTCGTTCACGAGGTTAAAAGGGATTCGAGATTATTTTACACTAGCCTAAAATACTCAAGAAATATTATGGAAGGTGTTGAAGCTCTTGGAAACCCTGAGAATGTCATGGAAACCTTAGAAGACTCCTCATTTGGAAACTTGTAGCAATATTCTAGAAAGACCCACCTTAGAAAATGTATATAGTTGCCCTAGTTTGAGTAGTATAACTAGAGGAGGCCTCAGTTGGCCAAATTATCTCTCAGTTCACTTGTATGTTTCTCTTGTAAATCCTCTTTAAGCAATACAAAGTATTTCCTCATTTCCCTTGTTCCTTTCTTTAAAGCTTTCTTTGTTTTCCAATTCCGTGAGCGTTCGAGAATGGTTGACTTAGTAGAGACTAAGTGTTGCACGGAAGACCCTTGTCGAGACAAGTCCGTGACTAGTGGTATTAGAGCGAGTCAATTTGAGGCGATGGCAAAGGCAAATGAGAAGAATGGTGATAGTGGAAGTATGGTTGTTGACGAGAAATGGGGTTAAGATAATAAGTGTCAGGACCTCAACTAGAGAGGTGGGTGTTGATACATCAGTAACGAAGTTGGAGACCCAAGTTGAGGGCTTGGAAGGTTCAGACTCCGACTTCGTAAGAATGTGGGAAGACTTTCAGGTGGCCCTCAATACTCTCGGTGTCGACTTGAAGCGTGAGATCCATGACTTAAGAGATATGTTCATGGGCGAGATCACGAAGTTGCGGGAAGAGCTTGGAGACGAGATATCCTTGATTCATCAAAGCATTAAAGACTTGCAAGTGGATATGGCATTGTACAAGTGGTCTCTGGCTAGTGGAGGTGGCAACACTAGTCATCATGCTCCAGAATTTGATGTTCCTAAGACATCACCATTTGTAGGAAAATGGGGAGCTAGGGCGGTTGATGATTTTTTGTAAGAGATTGAACAATACTTTGAAGGTGTCAACATTGTAGATGAAGCTTACAAGATCAATATGGCGACCGGATACTTAAAGGATACCGCGACGTTATGGTGGAGACACCAGTATGGAGATATCGAGCGAGGTACGTGTACTATCGATACTTAGGATGATTTTGTGGTGGATTTCAAAAAGCTGTCTACCCATAGAATGTTAAGAATGAAGCGAAGATTTGAATTCATAAATTTAATTATTTAAGACCTCTCTGGAAGTATGTCAAGGAATTTACTACTATTATACTCGAGATTCCAAATATTTATGATCAATATTCTCTCTTTTATTTTTCAGATGGTTTGCAAGGATGGGCTAAGACGGAGTTGGAGAGACAAAGAGTCCAAGACCTTACTACGGTTATTGCACATGCAAACCCACAAATGAAGATAGTGGTGATGAGCAAGGTATGGGAGAGAAACAAGTCCGAGATCCGGAGGATGGAGCACGAAGATCGCCAAAAAAGGTGAAAACGCCACATAAGAGTATAAAGTGTTTCATGTGCGATGAACCACAAAAAGTGCAAGATTATCCTAAGAAAATAAGTTTCCAAGATATGATGGCAAAGACAGGAGAAGTCAATGTTAGGAGGAGGATGCACACATGGGATCATTGAGAATACTGAGTGCCATTAATGCAAGGAAGGAGTCGCCTAAGGTTGAGGCTGAGAGCAACGTGAGAGTGGAGTCGCCCAAGATCTAGGTTATGGGAAATAAGAGCCTAAGAGCACCTAAGGTAAAGATCAAGGGTAAACCAAGGATACATTCAAAGGCGGCAGCCAATGGACTTCAATTAGTGAGCATAATTGTAAACGTGATATTCATAAGATCCTTAGTTGATAAAGGAGCAACTCATAACTTTATCTCGGCAAATGAAGCTAAGATACTTTAGCTTGAGACGACGGAGGATAGTGGATGGATCAAACCTTTCAAACGGGGATGCCAAATCAAATAATGGTGTTACACAAGGTGTATAGGCAAAGATCGAGGAATGCGAAGGAGAGTTACACTTATCATTCGTTCTTATGGATGACTAAAAACTCATACTCGGGATGGAATTCTTCAATAAGATACAAGCCATTCCCATCACATTTACTAACATATTTTGCGTTTTAGATGGAGGTCGAGTGTGCATGGTGACAATGGAGAGAGACACAAAGAGTGGAGCTCAGATGATGTACACAATGCAACTTGAGACCGACCTCAAGGAGTTGAAGTATAATACGAGTGATATATCAAGTGACACACAGACATCAAGAGACACCAATGAGGTCCTTGAGGAGTTTGTGGGCGCAATATCGAGTGTTTTAGCTAAGCAAAGTGGGAAGAGAGTTTTCGCGAAGGTAGAAGACACACGAGGATGAGACATCGTTCTTCAAAGCATGAAAAATGATGAATCATGGAAGAACCTGTAACAACTAAAAATTTCACGTTAATAATTATTTAAAGCATAAACATTTTATCCCAAATTCGCGTACAATTTTGAACTTTAAATATAACCGTTTAGATTATCCTGCTCGTAACAAAAACCTACTATGAACATTTTTATCACATTAGATTACTTTTTAGTTCACTTATAATCAATATATAAAATTTTAAAATTTAATTTATAAATGTTACCAAATAGACCCTGTGTTTTACGAGTCTAAACTCACGTTTTAAGAATTTTTAATTATACACAAACTTAACCTATACCTGCGCCGCCTTTTCTAATACTTTTAGACACTTATACATTTTTAGAAAAAGTCAAACTTATTTCCCTCCTCGTTTGACCATAAAATCATTCTTTGATTTTTAACACATCCGGTTTTAGACTGAACGAACAATTAACACCAACCGAAACTAGACTAGGCCGAGTTTAGACATTATAAGCCTTTTAGGTTCATAAAAATCATATTATAAAAGTTACATTTCACTCTTCCTATTTTTACGTGTTTTAAACCTACGTTTTCAGGTTTTAACAGCGTTTACGCGATCCGTTAAACTTTCACCCAATTAATATAATTAGATAAAGTATATTTATAAGTTTTAGCAATTTTTATACATTTCATATTTTTAGAATACCTGGTTTTAAGTTTCGTGATTTAAATACTTACTGTTAGCGATTACCGGGAGTAAATGACCTCCGTAAAACAAGATAATGGCAAAGAAACCCATCAGTCACCACATCCACAATATGGACGACACAAGGGTGATTCACTAAGTCCTTGGTGGCTTGGTGATGAGGCATGGAAATTTCTATGCATCAAGTGTAGCTTTCTTAACCATTTAAACCTTATGCATTCATGTGTAACCATTTTTAACCACTAATAAGTAAGGTAACTAACCTCATCAAATTACTATAAATACAAGGCTCATTCTCTTCCTTTTTATCACTAAAAACCAGCCACAATATATTTCCAAGAGAAGTCTATGCTTTGATTTCAAGCTACAAAGTTTATATCATAGTTAAAGCTCTTGTAAAGTTTCACATGATCCTTGTACTAGTTTTCTAATTCCTTTGGTGATTTTCAAGCCACACAAGAAGGATTATTAGTAGAAGACTTCAAGTATTGTCCAAGTGATCTTAAGTGATTTCAAACTACAAGTTCTCCAAGCTCTTGTCAAGCTTTCCTTGATTCTTGTTCTTGTTCTTTGGTCTTGATTCTAAAGTTCCCTTTTAAGTAAGGCCAAAAGTTGTAAGACTAAATCTTAATCATCATCCTTGTTACTATGATTTTTATGCATATTTTATTATGATATATATGTTGTTATGTTGATCATGTTATACAAAAACCATAAAACAAGTAAACATGTAAGTAAAACTTGCTTATGATTTCATGTGAAGATTTATGTTAGAAAACTAGTGAAATAAGTAGAATTATGCTATAAAATCATCAAAACTATGAATATAAGACCTTAAATGAAACCATACAGTTATACAGGAGATCAAAACAAAACCGTAGTAATTTGAATCAACTAAAACGGGCTTGTGGTTTGAAAGTTACGCCTAGATAAGTTACTAAAAGGAATATCAATTTTTGTCGAAAAAGTGTTTTGATCAGAAATTAAAAACGCGATTTTGACCACTTTAGAGTCCGAATCATCAAAAGTGTAAAACACTATTGTTTTCCGGAATTATATTTTACATCTAGAAGAGCGATATTTTAACTTGAAAATGTAAAACGAAAGTTGTACAACTCGGGCTGTTTAGACCCAAAACTTGTTTTTATCCAAAATTGTTTCTCATTCGACCTAGTTTTCGAGCTTGATAATTTACCAAACTTACCAAACTTCATTACTAACTTATAAACGTCATTTCCATTAAATAAAATCATACACTTAACCCTCGGAATGGTGTTTTAACAAATGACGAGAATTATGACCATTTTGCCATTTTCTGCGACTTATAACCCATTTTTTTGACCTACTTCATAATTCATAACAAACTACCTGAGTGTTACATATAAATTCATAACCATAATCATTAGCGAAGTACAGAAAAACCATATGTCTCATTATAACTCTTATGAGTACAAAGTATACTTTTTAAATATTAAAAATGTAACATGTTAGTAGGGAGCTTCATTATTGACGAGTTGTTGGATTTACGATTTAAAGTATTCTAGCTCCTCATACGTTTATTACATGACCATTGAATTATGATGGCCCGAACAGTGGTACGATATTTAACTAGCCATGTTTTATAAACTAGTAAGCCGTTTCCTTAACAAGACACACGATTAATATGAACTACCATGTACATCATCATGATCAATATAATTACTTATATAGACTCAGTTATATTCCGACAAAACCTAAGACACGATATCTTATTTCTAGGTAGTACGTAGAGGTTTTCAAGGATTTTATATCGATTACGTTATATACTTAACATCATTTACTCACGGTGAGTTCATAGCCCAACTTTCTATTACTTAATTGTTTTACAAACCCTTGGGGAGATAAATGCTACTTTTACATGAACCCTATAAACATTTGAAACTGTATGCTTATCTGATTTTTTTTATTGTCACTAAGTAACACCATTGCCGTGCTTAAGTCCCCACATCATGAACCATTAATCACTAAGCGTAGTGAGCATGAATACCAGTGAGGCAAACAAGCGCACTATATTTGAAAACACTGGGTAATCGGCAAATTACCTACAGGGGCAAACATTGTAACAAACATGCCAATTGCTATTGGTACACATTAACGTCTTGGTTTCATGAACTTAGTGAAATAATAAATGTTTTCAACATTATGGGTGTATAACAACGTAACATACACAAACATTATGTGATCAAACATTTAACAATAAACCTATGGATTTACTCAACCTTTGTGTTGAAATTTTAAGCATGTTTTATTTCAGGTCCATAATGATCGAGGCTGGCACGGAAGGGCATGAATGCATCAAGAAGGCTATAAATTATTTTATCATTCGAAAAAATCAAAGACTTTATATTATATAATCATGGAACCACTGGGACCTAAATTTTGTAAAACCCTGATATTTCAATAAATCGAATGATAATCCTTCTAAAACGACTCAATTAGAGTTTGTTTTCTATTGTTATAACTATTATACCGTCGAGTAACACCCAGTTTGAATTCTGTTTCATTCACGAAATTGGGGGTGTTACAGATTGGTATTAGATCTATAGTTATAGAGAAACACATCTAATTGAGACCTAAACTATAACCACTTTTACACAAAAATATTTTATAGCCTTTCGCTCTCCGTGCCATTCATCCTTCAGACAATTATGTGACTTCTAGGCATTTCTATGCTACACGTTGATATTCATATATTAATATATACACACTTGACGTACTTGATCATTTTATATAAATATTTGATTTATTTTGACATCATATACCTTCTTGTAGACATCATTTCGACACGACTACATTTTCCCGATTATATACCTACTCGTACGTTTTGTGATCTACGAATCTTTCTCAAGACATTGTAACTGATTATAATGGTCTCTCCTATTTCTCAGACATTGTAATTTATACAATGGCCCCATTTATTTTTCAAGACATTGTGAGATACAATTGTCTCATTTATTTCAAGACATTGTGAGATACAATGGTCTCATTTATTTTCCAAGACATTGTGAGATATAATGGTCTTATTTATTTTCCAAAACATTGTGAGATACAATGGTTTCATTTATTTTCCAAGACATTGTGAGATACAATGGTTTCATTTATACTCCAAGACATTGTGAGATACAATAGTCTTATTTATTTTTCCAAGACATTGTAAGATACAATGGTCTTATTATTTTTCAAAACATTGTGAGATTCAATGGTCTTATTTATTTTCGTAGATATTGTAACTTATTACAATGCTCTCATTTATTTTTCTAGACACTCTGAGTAATACAGTGGTCTCAATTACATCCCAGACACTGTAAATGAAACATTGGTCTCATTTATTTCTCAGACGCTGTGAGTACACAACGGTCTCACTTACTTCATAGGCATTGTAAGTTATACAATAGTCTCTAAAAATATTTCATAAACCTTACATAATATCGTTTTTATGATATCGAAACCCGTCACAATCTGTCAATCTCATTGACTATCTTACTACCCGTCTCGGAAGACGAGTTTGAACACTCGTCATACTCTTGGAACACCTACGTTGTCTCATAATACACTGCCTTGTAACTCACCGGATAAGTATGAGTGTTGCGTCGGAAATTATTAAGTAGGATGATTTGTTATGTCCTTATTTGAATGAATTGGTAAGCCTTTTCATTTAAATAAAGAGATTGTAAACCACTGAACCATAAGTTTATAACTCCTTACTTACATAAATTTGGACGCTTCTTTATGTAAGTAATGAATTATAAATGTGTAGGATTATTTGTATATGAAATAACATGAGTATAGACTCAAACCCGATTATCACCAGAATACGTTGAAAAGATCTAGAGACACGATTATGTTTTACCACTCAGCAAAAATTTTAAGACCTTATACTATCCGATTTCATTATTTCATATATGAGATAATCCGAACTACTATCTTGGGATAGTCATCAAATCTTCTCTTCCTTCCATAGAAGTACTAACATGTTTAGATCCTAAGGATATTATTATGTCATAAACCTTGAAAAGTCTTCTTAAACATTTTAAAGCAAACTTGACATCTCTACCTAATAATAATGGTAAACGTACACCACACTCTTCTGATCATTCACATATCACATCATTATCTGAACCTCATTATAAGTCAGTATATAAAACTTCACAGTATCACATTTTTTTTGAACTCTAGTTGACTTAGACGATGTATGGTATTGCCTTCATCTCAAAACTACCCAAGACATGATAAATTTTGGAGATAGTTTCGATAACCACTTGTTACTAGCTAGACTTTCCTACAATAACATCTGTCATAAGATTGCAAACCATTCACTTCTACAATATTTCACACTTGTGTTTAAACAATAGTTACATGATCCAGAGATCATCTACGAAAAAACTGAGGAAAACCATACAAATAAAAATCAGGCTGCATGCCGCACACTATCGCTAGAAAAGTTACACAGATGTAAGGTGTTAACTTTCAAAACTCCATGTTTTGATTGAAATCCTCAATACGATTGGGTATTATTCATTTTTGAGAAATGAGAAAAGCCGAACTTAAGGCATAATGGACTTTATAAGATCTTAGCAAACCCTTTAGATTACCAACTTAAGTCGCCACCAAAAACTTAGAATGGTACATAACATATTCTATGACTAAAAACTTGGGAACGCGAAGATTAGAATCCGCCGCGTATACTCACACACTTTCCTAGACACTTCATCATCGGATAACACACTAAATTCTGGGACATAATTCCTTTTAAGGTGGTAAGACTGTAGCAACTCAAAAAGTTCACGTTAATATTCATTTAAAACATAAACATTTTATCCCAAAATCGCGTACAATTTTGAAGTTTATATATAGCTGTTAAGGTTATCCTGCGCGTAACGAAAATCGACTATGAATGTTTTTATGACATCAGATCAGTTTTTAGTTAACTTATAATCAATATATGAAATTTTAAAATTAATTTCAAATGTTTCCAAATAAACTATGTGTTTTACGAGTCTAAACTTACGTTTTTCCTGAACCGCGTTTTCTAAGACTTTTAGAAACTTTTAAATTTTTGGAAAAATTCAAACTTATTTCCCTCCTCCTTTGACCACAAAATCATCCCTTGATTTTTAACACTTTCGGTTTTAGACTTAACGAACATTTAACACCAACCGACACTAGACTAGACCAAGTCTAGACATTATAAGCCTTTTAGGTTCAAAAAAATCGTATTAGAAAAGTTACATTTCATTATAAGCGATTACCGGGAGTAAACGACCATCATAAAACAAGATAATGGAAAAGAAACCCATCTAGTCACCACATCCACAATATAGAAGACACAAGGGTGATTTACCAAGGCCTTTATGGCTTGGTGATGAGCCATGGAAATTTCTATGCATCAAGTGCAGCTTTCTTAACCATTTAAACCTTATGCATTCATGTGTACCTATTTTTAACCACTAATAAGAAAGGTAACTAACCTCCTCAAATTAATATAAATACAAGGCTCATTCTCTTTCTATTCATCACTAAAAACCAGCCACAATATATTTCCAAGAGAAGTCCATGCTTTGATTTCAAACTACAAAGTCTATATCGTAGTTGAAGCTCTTGTAAAGTTTCACATGATCCTTATACTAGTTTTCTCATTCCTTTGGTGATTTGCAAGCCACATAAGAAGGATTTCTAGTATAAGACTTCAAGTATTGTCCAAGTGATCCTAAGTGATTTCAAACTACAAGTTCTCCGATCTCTTGTCAGGCTTTCCTTGATTTTTGTTCTTGTTCTTTGGTCTTGATTCTAAGTTCCCTTTTAAGTAAGGCCAAAAGTTGTAAGACTAAATCTTAATCATCATCCTTGTTACTATGATTTTTATGCATGTTTTATTATGCTATTGTTAATACAAATAAACCGTAAAAACGTTTATTAATATTTAGCGATCTCTTTGTGTTTTGTTGATAACAAATATAATGTTATCATAAGTAAAATTATAAGGATACATGTTATCTTTTGTAAAGAATCTAAACATAGTCATTTAATACAAATTGTTGTAATAATTCATTTGTTGTAATAGTTTATTAGGATGGGTAAAAACCACAACCCATGACCCATACCCATGGATCATATCCATAACCCATACCCATTGTCTAGATGCATTGCATCTATTAGATACATTGTATCTATTTAAATACCCATGGATCATAATCTAGGACCCATGACCTATGACCCATGACCCATAACCCAAAAACCCATGGGCAAAGAGGAGCGTCCCACGGATCCCCAAGAATACACTGGACGGATCCCTCAAGTGAGGGATCCGTGGGATCCGTGCAACAGTGGAAAGAATTTGCCTATAAATAGAGAGTCATTTCTTCATTTTTACTCACCCATCTTCTTACAAACTCTTTCATTTATTCTTACACTCTTCTTACAAAATATCACTTGATCTAGAGAGTTGTTCTTATTTCTTTTATTGTGATTCTCATATAGGTCCTTCTCTAAGGCGAGATATTGAGCATTCTACAAGTCATCCAAGCAAGGGGTCCTTGATTGATTTGTTCCTCCACAAAATTTTTGTAGCGAAGATCTTTTATTTCATATTTCACATATTTGTTGTGTTATAGTAGTGTTGTTTTGGTCCTTCGTGTTACTGACTCGGTATTAGCTTTGTACCGGAAAAAGGTGTAAGCAACGTTGTGAAGGCTTCTCCGCCAAGTTGAAGGATTTTGTTAACATAGTGCTTGAACTCTCGAGTAGGTGACTCGGGGAGTGGAGTAGGGCAAGGAAGGTGTCCTTGTAGCCGAACCACTATAAATCGGTTGTGTCATTTCTATCCTTTACTTTACTTACTTTACTTGCATTACTCTTAGATCTATACTTTCTTTTCATCCATACGATTTCACATAACATCGAATCTAAAAGTTTTTGAAACTAGCTTAAAATCGGCAAAACTATTCACCCCCCTTCTAGTTTTCCACAATTGGCATCAAGAGATAAGTTTATAAAAGTTTTAAAGTAAACGGTATTTTAAAAACTTTTCGATCACTATGGGTTCTGAAAATTACAAGGAAGGGCAATCCATGCAACGACCTCCACTACTTGAAACTAATGGTTTTATATATTGGAAAAATGGATTGGAAACGTATGTGAAGTCAAAAGATATTGATCTTTGGTACATCATTGTTGAAGGCGATTTTGAAGCCACTACAAAATATGAATATGGAAATTTAGTTAACACACCTCATGATAAACTCACCGATGATATTAAGAAAAAGCTTTCCAAAAATAGTGAAGCTAAAATGGTTTTATATAATGCTTCACCCAAATAGGAATTCGAAAGAATCTCCATGCTTAAAACCTCTAAAGAAATTTGGAATTCTTTAGTTGTAACTCATCAAGGTAATCAACAAGTTAAAAACAATAATATATATTTATTTGTTCAACAATATGAACAATTTTCAATATCGGATGAGGATACTATAGATCATTATTTTTGTTACACATTGGATTTCACAAACACATCAAATCATGTTCACACAAGGCGTATACCATTAGGTTTTAGAGAGAGAAAGAGTTAGAGGTTTGGGGACTTAGTGAGAGAAAGTGAAAATCTTATTATGAGCTCCAACCCTCTACCTTGGGAGGTAGAGGGTATTTATAGTCTTACACAAATCGCCACCTACGGGCTGTGGATCAGGCATACAGTGGGTAAAGACCCGTCCGTCCTCCACGGTGTTACTTAACTAAATACTACTTAACATTAAATAACTACGACTACGAGCTTAATGATTACATATACTTGAGTGACCGACACTTTAATAACTGGATTTACTAAATCCTAACAATCTCCCCTAAGGAGGTCACCTCAAATTACATTGAATACAAACAGATATTACATTAAGATTGTTCTTGGATTCTTGTTCCTGTTCTTTGCTCAGTAGCTCGTAGTCTTTGATTCTTCATTTTTGCATGTTTGGATAATCCAAGTGGAGGTCTTTAACTGATCCACGTGATAATGAGTTTTGAGTCATCTTTGAGATCATCAGGTACCATAAATCTCTGACTCTTCCTTTGTAGTGTTGGTATTATGTGATGTTGTGACATTTTGGACCGACATGCTCACATTCTGGATCATGATTTCTTCTTATCAGAGTAGCGAAAGCTTTAGATGATTCATGATATTTGCAGCAGCGTAGCAGAAGCATGGAGTGAAAATATCAGAGTTGTTGATGCACTTCATCATGATTTCTTTAGAAATGAATCCAAGTGGAGGTCTTTAACTGATCCACGTGATAATGAGTTTTGAGTCATCTTTGAGATCATCAGGTACCATAAATCTCTGACTCTTCCTTTGTAGTGTTGGTATTATGTGATGTTGTGACATTTTGGACCGACATGCTCACATTCTGGATCATGATTTCTTCTTATCGAGTAGCGAAGCTTTAGATGATTCATGATATTTGCGCAGCAGTAGCGAAGCATGGAGTGAAAATATCGAGTTGTTGATGCACTTCATCATGATTTCTTTAGAAATGAATGTGTTGTGTGAGCATGCGGCTATGGATTGATCTCTCCATTCGATCACCGCAAACGCTCGGGTGTACCGCACAACAGCTTAGCAATAAAGCGCACGAAAGTGTCTTTGATCACTTCGTTGAATTGAGGTACACGCCCACGGTTCCCGTTGATCGAGACAAGTATCGCCTGTGATCGTATAATTCAAGAATTTCTTTGACGAGGTTTTGCAATGCTCTAGCCGTTCTCAAACCGAACATCTCAAAGAAGACAACACGGAGTGAGTGAACCAGCAAATTGAGATTTACTGATTGATGGAAAATGATTTGAAAACAATCGCGTATTGCTTAAGATAAAGAGTTTTTGCAATACAACGAGGGTTTTTGAGAAAAATCAATTATCAATTATAAACACCATTTACATTTGAAATATTAGTACACAGTCGATGTGCTAAAGAAAAGAATTTTTAAGCACAACAACCGGTTTTTCAAAGGTATCCGTCAATCCATAACCTAAACCAGGATTGATTCATAGGTTTGAATCGCCCCATTGTTTATGTTCAGTTGTCACATGGTTGATCTATTGGATAGATCTCACATACCACCTACCAAGAACTTGTTAGATGTTGGCTCTAGAAGGCTTTCCATCTTCATTGTGAATATGTTTGCATATCACTCAGATGTTCTGGCAATACCACAAGGATAATGCGAGGACTCATAAGATATAATCTCTTTCCACATTGTGTGAAACAGAGAGTCTTCATTGACAAATGTCCTAAAGAGATTTATTTGATGATCTCGTGGCTCTAGACTCAATCGTGCACATTTGGTTCCTATGCCGAGACTAGGAGAGGTCTCCTCTTCAATATCAACAATCTCTAAGAGAAAGTCGATAGATTATGTAGGTTCCCATGAGAATGAAACAAGTCCTTTTAAGAGGAACTTAAGTAGCTTGGGAAGTTTAGTGCGGTCGTCAATGGGTCCATGACGCCTTGTCTTCAATACCGGTGTTACCTTAGTAACTACCAAGAGTATATGTATTGAACCCGGTTTACGCCTCTAAGGTTGAATTATTGGAGGGCTATTTCTTTTCACCCTTTCTCGTTTCATTTTTTTCTTCATTCTTCAACCCTTGATTACCGAGACTTCATAACTAGAACCTTGTTGGGTTTATTCCAAGATTAGCTCTGCCTCATCCGCACTCTTCCCATATCTCACTTTTCTCCTTTTTCATCATACCTAAGGACTTCTACACTATCTAGTAGATTGTCCCTGGTAGATCCATCCGGTTCGGCGGATCATGGAACTAATACCTAACCTTATCATCCTTATATCACCATACATAAAGTAAATTTGGCGGTCTATTTGGTATTGTTCATCCGCCATTGGAACCAATTGAAAACCATTTGAAAATCAATCCAAATACTTGTGATATATTATCAAAGCATTTTGTACCTTAATTGTTTTGATATTTTCGAAACGAGCTCCCTCAACATGTGCATCATGTATTTGAAATCGTTTTAGCACACGGAGGCAAGAGGAAGGATTAACTTTTTGATTACCATTTTCTAAAGATATCAACATCACTTCCCCGATCAAATCAAATAGATATAGCATATTGGGAAGGATGAGGTTTTCAAAGTTTGCTCCCCTCAATATGTGCCTCGAGGTTTGAAAGAGTTTTGCACATATTAGAAGGAACTCGCACTTAGATACAAATCAATCACGTTTCAATTCTTTGTGGTTTTAAAAAATATGCTCCCCCTCAACATGTGCATGGAAAATTTGAAATCGTTTGGCATATGTGGGGAGGAAAGCTTGCTAAACACTTGTGAAACCATTTATCGAATCATCAGTTTAAATCTAATTTAAATCACAAATTCTCCCCCGATCACAGTTTTCAAATAATTTGAGATTTGTGATCTCTGCATATTTAAATTGATTTTGAAAGCTTTTGAGGGGAGATGTGACTTGATTATAAGAAATACTTAACCGATAAGGATCAAGTTTGAGACTTTAGACTCCAAAGATTAAACATGCTTGAGTATCTTTTAAAAACATAATTATAACAACGGTCTTGTATCAATTGTATACAATATTGTAAAACATTTTTTCGATTACGTACCAATTGTTTGAAAAATACTCTTTTTGATTGAAATCATTCTCCCCCTCAATCAATGACATATGTTGTTGAAGGATAGAGATTTTGACAAATGAAAAGCCCGGATGATTTTTAAAAGTAGAGTCCGAAGTATTTTCAAAGCAATTTTGTTTTCATTAGATGACAAATATTTTTCAGAAGAATCATTTGAAGGAAAAATATTTGAAAGGAAACATATGTCCTTTTAATGACACACATTTGTTTTTAGAATCAGAGCATGAGGTTTGAAGATTTAAGATAAAGCATGGCTCGTTTTTCTTTGAAAAACGGGTTATCGCTCGAAATGACAATAAACCATTGTTTTACTTTTCTCTCAAATATATATATATATATATATATATATATATATATATATATATATATATATATATATATATATATATATATATATATATATATATATATATATATATATATATATTTAAACATTCGAATAACATCTAAAGACCCGTGTCATTCTTTGAATGACAAAGACAAAGATCAGATATTATCGAATCGAGAAAAATATGACAAAATGACAATAATAATATTTTCTTTTTTTTTTCAAGATTTTCAAAATTTTTATGGATTTTGAAAGTTTTATATTTTCTATTTGCTTTTGAAGGTTTTGTAATTTTGTATTTTGCTTTTCAATTAATATTTACAAGAGATGGATGAAGAAAGACCTTTACTCCTAGTCTTCCTCTTGAAGACGCTTTGAGTGTTTCCGGTTGTAAACTCTTTAGACCGGGACGTGGAAGGATAAACTCAAACGCTCTCTAGGAAGAGGCTGGTGAAGATGTCTACTAATTGGTATTCAGTCCTCACAAAATAGAGTTCCACCACACCGTTCTCCACTTGTTCCCTCGATGAAATGATGTCGAATGTCGATATGCTTTGCTCTTGAGTGTTGAACGTTGTTGCGGGGAGAGAGCAATAGCACTTTTATTATCACAAGACAGAGATTTTGTTGAATTCAAAGCCATAGTCAGATAATTGGGATCTCATCCATAGGATTTGAGCACAACAAGATGACATGGCTATGTATTCAGCCTCTGTAGAGGATATAGAAGTACTCATTTGTTTCTTTGACGACCAGCTTACAAGCTTATCACCCAAAAACTGAGCTCCTCTTGACGTGCTTCGACGAGTATCTTGACATCCTGCATGATCAGCATTTGCATAGGCTGTTAGTGACATACCGGTGTCCTTCGGGTACCAAAGTCCCATATTGATGGTTCCTTGGAGATACCGAAAGACCATTTTAACCGCTTCAAGGTGCTTTTAGTAAGCTTAGCCTGATATCTAGCACACATGCATACAATGAACAAGATGTCCGGTTCATCGGTCGTGAGGTACATCGTGGATCCAATCATATCGCGATATTTCGCTTTGATCTACCATGATCCCCGAGTGGTCCTCATTTAGCTTAGTACGTTCTATCATGGGGTGTCAACAGATCACAAGAATCAAATCCAAATTTCTTTAAAATCTCATTTGCATATTTAGATTGATTTATAAAATGCCTCCGGACTTTGTGAAATTTGTAATCCCAAGAAAATGACATTTGTCCCATCATTGACATTTGAAATTTGGATCCCATTTTATTTGAAAAGCGGTCACATTCATTGGGGTCGATCGAGGCAAAAATAATATCATCAACATAGATTTGAACATGGATTAAATGTTTGCCGACTTTACGGTGAACAATGTCGGATCAACGCTCCTTTGTCGAATCCAAGAGATAGAAGAAACTTTGATAGCGATCATACCATGCTCTTGGAGCTTGCTTCAAGCCGTAAAGAGCCTTCTTCAAGCGATAGACATGAGTAGGATGCTCAGATTCACAAAGCCTTCCGGTTGGGCGATGTATACGACTTTTTAAGATCTCCTTTAAGAAAAGCCGCCTTCACATCCATCCGATAGACTACCATATTCTTACTTGCAAAGATTAGCCGTGAATATTCGATTGCCTCGATGCGTAATCGAGCAAATGATTCTTCAAAGTCAATACCCTCCTCTTGACGATATCCTTTTGCAACCAATCGAGCCTTGTTCTTTAAAACATCACCATGCTCATCAAGTTTTACTTTGAAGATCCACTTTAGGGCAATGATCATAGCGCAATCGGAGCGTGTACTAATTCCCATACATCTAGTCGATCAAACTCATGAATTTCTTCTTGCATGGCATTGAACCAATTGTCTTCATTCATAGCAGCTTTAACGTGTTTTGGTTCGATCTTAGAGTACAGAGTTGAAGAAGCACCATAAAGCATCGGTTGCAAGTTGTCGACGAGTGGATACCGGACGAAGGTTTTCCAATGATGTTGTCCAATGGGTGATCATGTGTCCATTTTTAAGGTGTTCATGTGGTAGTTGTTGAGGAATGTATAGCAGAGTCGATTTCTCCGATGAAGATGGTTCGATGATGATTCTGTGAGCAAATATGTTTTCAAAGGGTTCATCTTCCGGAGGAGCAAAGGATTTTCATCATCCGTAACAAAGAAGCGACATTTCCATTGTGTACACTTGATGATTGAGGCATTGATGATGAGACCGAGTGATCGCAGAGCGCTTCTTGACTTAGTGACATAGAAACCGAAGGGTTAACTTCATTGATAGGTATAGGAGCACCTACTGTTGATGGATTTGATGATCATTAGCAATTGGCTCATAGTGTTCATCAAACATTGGATCAAACAGTTTCTTCAATTCATCTTCTGAAGGGGGTACATATGGAGTTGCTGGTGAGGAGTTTGGTACAAGAGAAGAACTACTGGGACTATTTAGAAATGCGGGTCCAGAGCTGGATTGTCCAGGAGCCATTTGACCGGTCAGCTCATCAAACGTAACGTGAATTGTTTCCATGATATTTCGAGTTCTCTTGTTGTAGATTCGGTATCCTTTTCTATTTGGTGCATATCCTACAAATACTCCAATGTCCGCTTTAGCTTTCAATTTGCCTAAATCTTGACCCTCATTAGTTGGGTAACATAACGCACCAAACACACGAAGGTACGATAGATCAGGTTTTCGATTGTGGACAAGTTCATATGGAGTTTTACCATGAGTTGTGTGAATTAGGGACCGATTTTGAGTGTAGCATGCAGTGGCAATGGCTTCAGCACATAGAAATGTTGGAACCTTTGAGTAAATCAACATTGTTCTCATGGGCTTCCACAAGAGTTCGATTTCGCTTTCAACTACACCGCTCGCTGATGAGTTCGTGGAACACTTCTTTGAGGACTGATTCCAATACTTTCATAAAATTCACTGAGTTCTCTATTAACAAACTCAGTTCCATTGTCAGTTTGGACGATTCTGACGGTCTTGTTAAGTCGAACCTGCAGCTGTTTAATAAGTTTAATGATGACATCTGGAGTTTCATCCTTTGTCCTCAAGAACTTAAAGTGAATCGGGAGTAGTCATCAACTACAACTAACACATATTTCTTGCCATTAATAGTTTGCACTCCCATCGGTCCACATAACTCCATGTGAATGGTATGTAGAACTTCCATAACAGAATTTGTGGGTTTGGGTTTGTGGGCATATTTCTTGCTTTTTACCAATTGGCATGCTGGACAAAGATGATCCTTTTCATACTTTAATCTGGGTAAGCCTCTTACAAGGTCCTTTCTGGAAAGATTGTTAATGGTGTCGAAGTTCAAGTGATTGAGACGACGATGCCATAACCATGACTTTGTTTTCGAAGCCTTTGACAACAAGCAGATTGGAGAAGACTTCATCATGTATTCGATAGAGATGGTGTATAGATTTGTACCACGAGTTCCTCTTAACAATTCCACACCATCAAGTTCTCTAACAAAACAAGTATGTTTTCTAAAAGCTACTTCTAGATCGGAATCACATAATTGACCAACAGAGAACAAGTTATGACCAATACCTTCAACATAATATACCCTGGAGATAATATTTTTACCAACAACATAGTCTCCATAACCCATAATTGCACCGAAATGATCGTTCCCGAATCTAATAGTCCCGATGAATTTACTCACGAAGTTCATGAGCGCGACCGTCTCCATTCATATGTTGGAACAATGCGAGTCCGTGTACCGCAATGACGATTTGAACGATCCGCAGTTGAACACAGACAAGAATGGATAACTGGATAATTGGGATCCCATGCAAGAATGGGTTCCATTTGGTTAGTAACATTGATTGGAACACCCACATCAGAAGTAGAAACAATGGAATCATTAGGGATAGATGTAGTGCTAGTGTCCGTATTAGACCTATTCAAAGTATGTTCACTTCTTAAGGGAATAGTTCTACCAGTAGGCATCCATTTCCTAATGGGCATTGATCTGGATAATTTAGTGCACATCTCATTAAGATTGAATTTACGGCCAGTAGGTATCCACTGATAACCTACGTTACTAAATTTCCTTCCTGTGGGTTTCCAATGTTTTCTAACCTTCTTCCGCCATTGCTTTATAGCCTTCTTAGGTTGATTTTTTGCATTAACTATCTTAACATGGCATTTAAAAGCATTAATCAAATCATTCACACCACATTCAAGATTAGTAACAGAAAAAACGCAATCATCATTACATGTTTTGCCAAAAGTAGCAGAATTCGCATTAATTACAGTACGCTTAGAGCTAACACTAGAATCAACACGATTCGTTTTATTCAAATTCTCCCTAAGGTGATATTCTACTCTCTTCCACTGAACATTCATAGCATGCAAGGTCCTATCATTCTTTGTGTTGCCTTGAGGCTTTGACCCGCTCGCTTTGGTGTCACTTCTTACTCCTGTAGAGGGAATTGGAACATTAGTTGGGTTTGCTACTTTTTGCATTCCTGAACTAGAAGTGCAGGGATCTGAACTATTTGAAGGCACTCTAGAGTTTACTTGCTTAATATTGGGCATATAATGAGTTGCATACTTATCACTAGGCATCGAGCAAGGCATCACAGCTTTGTCTTACGCACCTAAGGATTTTGGACATGTTGCTATTAAACATTCTAACAACTCTTGAGACCGTTTGGCCTGAATGCAAGCAAACCTAATTTCTCTATCAAGTGGTTTATTTATGAAATCCTCTTCTACAATCTCTCGGAGACATTCAAGACTATCCTTAAGGCGAGCAAAATAGTTATGAAATAAAAGTTCATTATTCCTTAAATGAGGAGGAATGTATTTTACAGTCACAGTATATTTGTAGTCAGAGATGACTTGATGCAACATTCTCATTAAAGACAAGTGGCATTTTCCTTTTTCCCGACTCTTGATTCTCAATTTCCTTTTGTAAAGACGTTATTTTTCATTGTTCTTGTCACGAGTGACTTTCATTGAATCATATAACTCTTTAAAGTGTTGTTTAACTTTTTCATTTTCTTCTAGAAAACTCTCATTTTCCTTTTGTAAAACATTAACCAAGTTTTGAAGATGAAAAGTTTGAGAATACTGAGAATCTATAGGAGGAGGAATTTGGGAGCCAGTCGCATTGTTCTTTTCACCCTTTAATTGTGAAATTTGGGTTCTCAATTTTCTGATCGTGTTACAATGAGCTCGAATCTGTTCATCACGTTTACTAATTTCAAAAACTGCATCAAATTCAGGAGCATCCAAGGATGTCTTGATATTTGAGGTTTTAACATTTTCTTTTAGATGTTGATATATTAATTGCAAAGCAAGATGCTCAACTTCCAATGTAGAAAACTGTTTCACCAGGTTATCATGATCATCCTGTTCAACTTTATCATGTAATTTAGAGTTAGTTTTCTCAAGCTCAATGATACGATCATGGGAGACTTTCAGAGCAACAGATAATTCATGAAATTGAGATGCATTAATTGAACAATTCGTGGCAGTGTAAAACACATCTTGAGTGATACATTCAGAAATTAGATTCTCATTTAAGGTATGCAAGTTCTTCCTCTCAATCTCATTATATTTTAATTCTCGCTCATAGTCATTGACCTCAACTATCATTGCATCAAATTCCTTTTCCATTTCTTTAATATCTGAATCCATCCCCTTTTTAAGACTCTCAAATTGACCTTTTAATTGTTTAAAGAAAGGCATGACCTCCGTTAAATAGCACTCTTTAGTTTGCTCAAAACCCCTCTCCCCTTCAGTTATCCCAGTAGGTGTGATCCTTTTCTTGCATGTCTTCTCAAAATTAATAAATAATTGATAAATGACATACTGACTGATTAAGGTCTTGCTCTTAGTGGGAATAGATCTAGGAACTAAATGCATTGGTGTATTAGGGGATATACATGGTCGGAAGCATTCTCCTACATGGGGATTCTGCTCAACAAACTCATCGCTTTTTTATGTCCATATTCTTTTCCGTAATACTTGTTCGTGGGTCACCAGATTTGAGGTCTAAACTTGTTAAATGCAATCCAATTATCCTTAGCATAGTTGGGTGTTTTAAACCGATGTTGTTTTCTATGCATGAGGGCTCTTAAGTTTTCATCTAATTTCTTCCTAGTAACCTCTTCTAACCGCTTATCTTCCTCAAGGCACTCAACAGAACTAGGTTTCCGCCTAGGCTTAAGGATTTCATAGCCATCATAGATTACCTTCGAGCTTCTCTTGCTTTCTTACCATACTCGTGGTTGGGTTCCTTAATAAGAATACTATGCTTATCGCTTAAAACTCTATGCTTAGTGACCATGTGAGTAGTCCGAATGGTGTTCCTCAGACGCATACAACTTATTTTCAAGCTTGTTTTCAAAGTTTTAGATTAGAAAAGTCATTCAAAAGTTTTGATTCCTTAGCGTTAAATTCTTGTTTAAGCACTTTAACATTTTCTTGAAGCTCTTGCTTTTGCTTAACAGTTTTAGAAAGCTTTTCTTGTAAGGAGTTTAACTCTTGTTTTAACACTTCTTCTTTAAAATTACTTTTTCTGATAATTGTACCCATTTGGTCATCCATTTCCTGCTCACGGGTAGTTAACTCAAACTTAGCACGTTGTTCTTAAATAGCAACTTGTTCTTTATAGGCATTCAGTTAAGAGGTAATGTAATCATCGTGGGCACATGCAGTGTATTCATAAAAAACATAGTCATCATTGACTGCATAAGATGCATCACTTGGTACAATCTCACTTTTACTTTGTGTCACATATTGATCATATGGGACAATATTACTATTTCCCTCATTATCAATATCTGATTCATAAGTTTCAAGAGATTGTACTTCATTATGTATCTTTTGCTCATCAACCTCATCGTATAGTTTTAATACCTCCGAGATGATTGATTCTTTGGATGGACAGCCTGTCGTGGTGATGAGACCTTTGGAGAGACCATAGGTGAGATGCAAGCCATGAAGATTGTCTGGGCAGTAGGTTCATCATCGACATCAGAGTCAAATGCATCACACCGCAACTTGAAAGGCATTTTGATGATTGTGACCTATTTCTGAATTGGTCGCTCATCTACATCCGCATCATAGGTCTTAGCATTCCTTCAAGAAGAAAACAACTCCTCTTTATCCAGAGCTGCTCCATTTTCCTGAGCTTGCACAAGCAACATCTTGTCTCTGAAGTATTTTGCATTCTGTGGACGTTTTGGAGATGTGTAGTTCCTCGCAATATGTCCCTCACCACCATAGTTGTAGCATTTGACTGGCTTTGCTTGCCCTTGATTGGCATTTCTTCCACGATACTGATTTGCCACATATCCTCCACCTACTCCACCTCTTCCTTGTTCATACTGTCTTCCTTGAACTGGTTGCACCATAACCGTTCCATCTCTGACAATAGCATGATTGTGTAGATTGGATGCAGTCCTGATTTCATTGTTGGTGTGAAGACTGTTAGTATGTGGAGTGAAGGTCAAGTTTTGTTTAACCATAAGAGCCAGTTGATTGATGAAGTGTTCCATGACTTCATTAGCATCAGGTTGCTTAAAACTTGGATCGGTAATGAGTTTGTGATTTCCATTACCCGTGGGTATGACTTGAGAAGCTTTGGTGGTAATTCCAACATTGGTGTAAAAGGCTGTAGTGTCATTTGACGAACTAGTTTCTCCCTGCTTAGATTTGAACTGTTCAAGAATCCTTCGTTCAAACATAGCATGTCTTTCATTCTGAAGAAGGAAGGCATACAGTTGCTCATAGTTGGTGTTCTTCAATCCTTTGGTTAGCTTCACAGAGGTGACAAATTTGTGCCATTCGGGATTCATGTTGTTCACAAACTTTAAGTTCAGCTGAATATTTGGCATGGTCATTTTGATGTTCCTCATGTCATTTACAAGCTTGTGGAATCTCACGTAATTTTCATAAACACTTTCTTCTGGTTTCATCTTAAAATGCTCAAATTCATCATACAGTTGTGATTCTCTGTCTTCCTTGGTAAGTTCAAACCGAGAGAAGCATCTTGACATTGTCCCAAACCGCCTTAGCTTCAGTGTTGTGATTGATCGACTTGTAAATGTCTTTTGAAGACCACGAAGAATAATGTTTGAAGCCCGATATCAAGATCGAATCTCTTTTCTCCTTATCACGGAGCTCATCATATGTCTTTGGTCCGTCCAATCCAAAGATCATTGTTCCATCCGCATCGTCAATTATGTCTCTTGTACTCTCAACTGATAAGGTCCTTCATTAATTGACTTGAGAATGTTGACTCCATTTTCCTTTCCTAGACAAAGATGCAGTCGATTCGTTGAGCCCATGAGTCGTAGTCAGTTCTGTCAAGCATGGGTGGACGAGTGTCATAACCAACTGCTTGAACGTCCTGAGCTACAATAGAGATGATTGTACGCACGTTGGTAGACATGTTTACAGATTTCACGGGATTTTATAACTCTATGATTAAACCGGGAAATAGATTCTTTCACGGGAGTTTACTAATTCAAGAGAAAACCGTATTAGAAACAAACATCTACCAAGTCGCTAAACACAAGTCGCTAAATAACCAAATCGCTAGGCAGACAAGTCGCTAAAGAACAACTCGCTGTGAACCAAGTCGCTAAACACAAGTCGCTAAATAACAACTCGCTAATTACAAGTCGCTATGAATCAAGTCGCTGAACACAAGTCGCTACTGCACCAAATCGCTAAGTAGACAAGTCGCTACTAGAACAAATTGCCAAGAACTATAAAGCCAAGTCGCTAGAAATAATAGAAACAAGTCGCTAATCCAACCAAGTCGCTAGCCGAAGTGGAACCTCCACTAACTTGTACTGTTTGTCGGCTTGACTCAATAGACAAGTCGCTAAGATCAAGTCGCTATGACTTAAACTACAACTCGCTGGAAATTACTAAAGCAAGTCGCTACGAAGAAAATCACTCCGAGACTCAAGTCGCTAAGATGATAAACTTCAAAACCACACTTTTCAATCCAAAACAAGCCCAACCACACTGATTCAAGCTTTCCAAATCAAACCCCAAGCACTTACAATGATTCTAAACACAAAAGTACACTCAAAATTCAAACTTTAACACAAGAAATGATCCAAATGATGCAAAAACCACTAAACTTTTTCAAACCCAAAAACCATATAAGACCACTAGAAATCCAAGGATATGTAAGAGAGATGATCAAACCATGGCTCTTGATACCAATTGTTACACATTGGATTTCACAAACACATCAAACCATGTTCACACAAGGCGTATACCATTAGGTTTTAGAGAGAGAAAGAGTTAGAGGTTTAGGAACTTAGTGAGAGAAAGTGAAAATCTTATTATGAGCTCCAACCCTCTACCTTGGGAGGTAGAGGGTATTTATAGTCTTACACAAATCGCCACCTACGGGCTGTGGATCAGGCATACAGTGGGTAAAGACCCGTCCGTCTTCCACGGTGTTACTTAACTAAATACTACAACAACAACAACAACAACAACAACAACAACAACAACAACAACAACAACAAAATCCAAAATCACACGGGCGGGTATGGGGAGGTAAATGTGATGATCCTACCCCCCCCCTGTGATAAACCGGGGTAGAGACTGCTTCCAACGAGACACTTAACTAAATACTACTTAACATTAAATAACTACGACTACGAGCTTTCTAACGATTACATATACTTGAGGTGACCGACACTTTAATAACTGGATTTACTAAATCCTAACAATTTTGCTAACTTTAATACTATAATTACATCTTTACAAGCACTTGATGAATCTTTCTCTAGTCGTAATCATGTTAGGAGACACCTAAGGGCACTTCCATCCAAGTGGAGATCTAAGGTGACGGCAATCGAAGAATCAAAAGACTTGTCAATCCTCACCCTTGATGAACTCATAGGCAATTTAAAAGTCTATGAGCTTGTCCTCGCTAAAGATTCTGAAGCCTCAAAAGTGAAAGAGAAGCACAAATCTCTTGCCCTTAAAGCCAAGAAGGTCTCAAGCGATGAAGAAAACTCCTCTTTGGATAGTGATGACGAGGAGTATGCCATGTCGGTAAGGGACTTCAAGAAGTTCTTTAGAAGAAAGGGAAGATACGTCAAGCAACCATATGCCGACAAGAAAGGGTTCCGAAAAAGCAAAGATGACAAGAAGGCAAGGGATGATCGCGCTTACTTTAAATGTGGGGACCCAAACCACTTTATTAGTAAGTGTCCCAAACGTGATGAACAAAAAGAATTCGTGAGTGGTTCATGGGGAATGAGCAAGGAGGAGGACGAAGAAATTTGTCTCATGGAAAATGACGAGGTATATCACGAATACTATAGTAGCTCATCATTAGATGATGACTCATTGCATAATGAATATGATAAACTTTGCAAAATTAGTTTAAAAGTAATCAATAAAAACAAGTTTTTGAAAAACTAAAATCAACGTTAAGAAAAGGAAGCCATTGAGTTAAAAGCAAAATTAAAACGTCTAGAAAATGGGAAGATATCAAGTGGGAAATGTGAACTTTGCGTTCAACTTCAAACACTTGTTGATCATCTAGACTCTAAGATTGCTAGAATGAATACTAATACTCTAGATATGATATTAGATAGTGTTAAAACAGAAACAACCAAAGGTTTAGGTTTTCAAAGAACTTGATGCGTCAACTAGTGAAAACAAAGAAACACAATTCGTAAAAGCAATAGAAAAACAAACCACTGTAGTCATGGATCCCATGGATCTCACAAAAAGGGAACCGGCTAGTGTACAACCAGGGATCCGTGGGTCTGCTGAAGCAAACAGTAGTAATAATATAGCTTCCTCATCTAGAACCGATTTTGTTATTGTTAATAAGAAGAAACCAACCCAAGTTACCATTAGACAACCACCTCCAAGACAAAATCAAAGTTTTACAAGAAACAAAGGTCCTTTATTTTCAAAACTGAACACATCTAGGAGACCTAATAATGTCTATCCGAGAAGTAACCATCAAATGGGATGGAATCCAAATATGCAAAACGGTTTTCAATTTCAAAACTTTGCACCATGGAACGCATACTCACCTTTTCCATATATGCCTAACATGAATGGAATGTTTAACACTAATGGACCCATGAACAAATGGGGACCAAAATTTTGAGTTAATTGTTTTCTTAGGTGTGCTTAAAGGTCGACCTAGATCCGGATGAGTGGATCAAGGATAGCGGGTGCACGAGACACATGACCGGCAATAAAGATTTATTTACCACATATGAATCCTTCAATGGAGGAAATGTGGTATTTGGAAATAGCAGAAGCAAAATCATCAGTAAAGGTGTGATTTCTAACAAATCTCTAACCATTAACGATGTGTGTCACGTAGAAAACCTAAACTTTAACCTCTTAAGTATAGGACAAATATGTGATAAAAAGTGCAACGTACTTTTTAACGAAACCGTAGTAAGATATTGAAAACGGTATCACTATAGGTAGAGGAATTAGGAAACATGGAGTCTATGTCATTAAAATCGGTAATGAATCTAAAGACAAACTTTGTCTTACTTCTATGGATGATACTTCGACTTTATGGCATCGAAGATTGGGTCATGCCAATATGCGACTTCTTCAATCGCTATCATCCAAAGATCTAGTAAGAGATCTACCAAAATTAAAATATGAACATCACTTTTGTGATGCTTGTAATGTAGGAAAACAAGTCCATGCTAGTTACAAAGCTAAAAACTTGGTCTCTACAACTAAGTGTCTAGAATTACTACACATGGATTTATTTGGTCCATCCGCTATCCAAAGTTATGGAGGCAACTACTACACTTTGGTTATAGTGGATGATTACTCTAGGTACACATGGACTAAATTTTTAAAGAACAAAACTGAAACGCTCGATTACTTTGAAATTAAGAAAATCCAAATACAATTAGGAACTCCTATAGTCTCTGTTAGAATGGATCATGGTAGGGAATTCGATAATGAAGTGCAATTTGGAGCCTTTTGTGATGCTAATAGTATTACTCACAACTTCTCGGCTCCTCACACTTCACAATCGAATGGGGTAGTTGAAAGGAAGAATAGAACCCTACAAGAAATGAGTCACACCATGTTAAATGAGCAATCCATTCCTCAAAATTTTTGGTGCTGTTAGATATAAGTTTTCACATACACATCAAACCATAACAACAAGGTGGCGTATAAGTTGAATTCTAGAGAGAGAAAGTTAGAGGTTTAGGGAACTTTAGTGAGAGAAAGAAAAATTCTTATTTTGAGCTCCAACTCTCTACCTTGGAAGGTAGAGAGTATTTATAGTCTTACATAAATCGCCACACATCGGGCTGTGGATCAGGCATACAGTGGGTAAAGACCCGTCCGTCCTCCACGGTGTTACTTAACTAAATACTACATAACTTAAAATAACTACGACTACGAGCTTTCTAACGATTACATATACTTGAGGTGACCGACTCTTTAATACCGGAATTTCTAATTCCTAACAATCTCCCCTAAGGAGGTCACCTCAATCATGTACCAAAATTACATTGAATACAAATAGATATTACATTAAAAAATTGTTCTTGCATTCTTGATGTAGTCCTTTGTTCTTAGGCTCGTAGTCATTGATTCTTCACATTGCATGTTTGGTTACTTCAAGTGGAGGTCTTTATTGATCCACGTGATAGTAAAGTTGAGCCGACTATAGAGATCATCGCAATCAAAGATCTCGTGACATCCATTGTGGTGTTGGTATTATGTGATGTTGTGACATTCGGACCGACATGCTCACATTCTCGTATCATGATATCTTCTCATCGAGTAGCGAAGCTTTTGTTGATTCATGATATTGGCGCAGCAGAGCGTAAGCATGGAGTGAAAATATCGAGTCATTGATGCACTAATCATGATTTCTTTTGAGATGAATGTGTTAAGTGAGCATGCGGCTATGGATTGACCGCTTCATTCGATCACCGCAAACGCCGGGTGTACCGCATACAACAGCTAGCAATAAATCGCACGAAAGTGTCTTTGATCACTTCGTTGAATTGAGGTACACGCCCACGGTTCCCCGCTGATCAAGACATGTACCGCTGTGATCGGTATAATTCAAGAATTTCCTTGACAGGGTTTCGCAATGCTCTAGTCGTTCTCAAACCGAACATCTCAAAGAAGACAACACGGAGTGAGTGAACCAAATAATTTAAGTCCACCGATTGATGAAAAGAGATTTGAAAAACAATCGTGTATTGCTCAATAGAAATTGTTTTGCAATACAACGAAGGTTTTATTGAAAATCAATTATCAATCATAAAACACCTTTGGTTTGAAAATTAGTACACGGTCGATGTGCTAAAGAAAAGGTTTTAAGCACAAAGACCGGTTTTCAAAGGTATCCGTCAATCCATAACTCGAACTGTGATTGATTCAAGAGATTGAATCGCCCCATTGTTTCTGCTCGGTTGTCACATGGTTGATCTATATAATAGATCTCACATGCCACCTACCAGAGCTTGTTTGATGTTGGCTCGAAGGCTTTACATCTTCATTGTGAATATGTAAATACATCACTCGATGTTCCGCAATACCACAAGGATAATGCGAGGACTCAAGATATAATCTCTCTTTCCACATTGTGTGAAACAGAGAGTCTTCATTGAAAGTGTCCTAATGAGATTTATTGATGATCTCGTGGCTCTAGACTCAATTTGTGCACATTTGGTTCCCGTGTTTGAGACTAGGGAGAGGGTCTCCTTCTTCAATATCAACAATCTCTAAGAGAAAGTCGATAGATTATGTCGGTTCCCGTGAGAATGAAACAAGCCCTTTTAAGAGGAACTTGAGTGGTTTGGAAAGTTGAAGTGCAAGTGTGTCACCGGGTCCATGACGTCTTGTCTTCAATACCGATGTTACCATCGGTAGCATATGAATTGAACCCGATCCGCCCTAAGGTTGAATATATGGAGGGCTATTTGTTTTCACCCTTTCTCATTCAATTCTTTTAATTCTTCAACCCTTCAAGCTTACCGAGACTTCATAGCAAGAACCTTGTTGGGTTTGTTCCAAGACTTGCTCTATCTCATCCGCACTCTCCTCATATCTCACTTTTCTCCTTTTATCATCATACCTAAGGACTTCTACACTAACTAGTGGATTGTCCTCGGTAGATCCCTCCTGCTCACAGCGGATCATGGGAACATATACCTAACCTTATCATCCTTATATCACCGTACATAAAGTAAAGTTGGTCGGTCAATTTGGTATTGTTCATCCGCCATTGGAACCAATTGAAAACCATTTGAAAATCAATCCAGATACTTGTGATTTATTATCAAAACATTTTGTACCGAATTGTTTTGATATTTTTAGAACAAGTGCTCCCTCAACATGTGCATCAAATGTGAAATCGTTTTGCACACGGAGGCAAGAGGAAGAATTTACTTTTTGATTACCATTTTCTAAAGATATCAACATCACTTCCCGATCAAATCAAGAAGATAAAGCATTTCGGAAGGATGAGGTTTCCATAAATTTGCTCCCCCTCAATATGTGCCTCGAGGTTTGAAAGGAGTTTTGCACATACTAGAGGGAACCTGCACATTGAGATAAATGATCACGTTTCAAGTCATAGGTATGCTCCCTCTCAACATGTGCATTGAAAATTTGAAATCGTTTGTCACATGTGGGAAGGACAACATGTACATCCTTATAAAACCATATACCGAATAATCAGTTTAAGTCCAATTTAAATCACACATTCTCCCCCAATCACAATTATCAAATCATTTGAGATTTGTGATCTCTTATAGATTTAAATTGATTTTGAAAGCTTTTAAGGAGAATTGTGACTTGATAATGAAAGCGACTTAACTGATAAGGATCGGATTTTACGACTTTAAACTCCATTGATAAAACATGCATGATTATCTTTTGAAAATATTTTATTTCCAAATAACTTTTTAATTTAAATGAAATCATTCTTCCCCTCAATCAATGACATAGGTTGTTGATTGAGAGATAGAGATTTTGACAAATAAGTCCCGATGATTATCAAAAATAGAGACCGAGTTATTTTTCAAAGCGCTTAGTTTTCAAAGAGATAAATGTTTATAGAATCGAGCATGGAATTTGAAAACATGGTAACACATGGCTCGTTCTTTCTTTTAAAACCGGTTATTGCTCGAAATGACAATAAACCATAGTTTCTCTTTCTCCCATTTTTTTTTTTTTTTTTTTAAAATTCGAACAACATCTAAAGTCCCGTGTCATTCTTTGAATGACAAGATCAAGACCGTAGATATAATCGAATCGAGAGAAACATGACAAAATGACAATATTTTTGAAGATTTTTCAATTTTCAAATTTTATGGATTTTGAAAGTTTTATATTTTTCTATTTGATTTTGAGACTAGATATATACAAGAGATAGATGAAGATAGACCTTTACTCCTCGACTTCCTCCTCAAGACGTTTGAGTGTTTCGGTTGAAGGCTTTTCAAGCCAAGACGTGGAAGAATAAACTCAAAACGTTCTCGAGGAAGAGCTTTAGTGAAGATGTCTCGCTAATTGGTATTCGCTCACAAAGTAGAGTTCCACCACACCTTTTCTACTTGTTCCTCGATGAAATGATGTCGAATGTCGATATGCTTGGCTCTTGAGTGTCAACATTGTTGCATGAGAGCAATAGCACTTTATTATCACAAGATGTAGGATTTTGTTGAATACAAAGCCATAGTCGATAATTGAGATCTCATCCATAAGATTTGAGCACAACAGATGACATGGCTATGTATTCAAATCTAGAGAGAAATAGAAGTACTCATTTGCTTCTTTGAAGACCACTCACAAGCTTATCACCCAAAAACGAGCACCTCCGCATTTATTTGACGTGTATCTTGACAACTGCATGATCAACATCTCGCATAGGCCGTTAGTGACATACCGGTGTCCTTCGGTACCAAAGACCCATATTGATGGTTCCTTGAGATACCGAAGACCCGCTTAATCGCTTCAAGGTGCTTTTTAGTAGGCTTAGCACGGTATCTAGCACACATGCAAACAACGAACAAGATGTCCGGTCTACTAGCGTGAGGTACATCCGGGATCCAATCATACTACGATATTTCGTTTGGTCAATCATGATCCCCGAGTGGTCCTCATCTAGTTTGGTTCGTTCAATCATGGGGTGTCAACAGGTCACTTGAATCAAATCCAAATTTCTTTAAGATCTCTGCTGCATATTTAGATTGATTTATGAAAATGCCTCCGGACTTTGTGAAATTTGTAATCCCAAGAAAATGACATTTGTCCCATCATTGACATTTGAAATTTTGAACTCATTTCATTCAAAACGATCACATTCCATTGGGTCCATCGAGGCAAAATGATATCATCAACATAAATTTGAACATGAATTAAATGTTTGCTCGACTTCTCGTGAACAATGTAGGATCAATCGCCTTTCTTTGAATCCGGTTGATAGAAGAAACTTTGACAATGTATCATACCATGCCCTTGGAGCTTGCTTTAAACCGTATATAGCCTTCTTCAATCGATAAACGTGAGTAGGATGCTCTTGATTCACAAATCCTTGAGTTGGTCGACGAGACGACTTCTTTAAGATCTCCGCTCGTAAATGCCGCCTTCACATCCATCCGATAGACTACCATGTTCTTACTAGCAAGATTAGCCAAAAGATTCGATTGCCTCGATTCGAGCAACCGAGCAAAAGATTCTTCAAAGTCAATACCTCCTCTTGACGGTATCCTTTAGCAACTAATCGAGCCTTGTTCTTCAACACATCACCATGCTCATCAAGTTTCACTTTGAAGATCCATTTAAGAGCAATAATCATAGCACGATCTGGAGCGGTACTAACTCCCATACATCAAGTCGATCAAACTCATGAATTTCATCTTGCATGGCATTGAACCAGCTATCTTCATTCATGGCGGTTTTAACATCTTTTGGTTCGATCTTAGATAGTACGGAGTTGAAGAAGCACCACAAGGCATCGGTTGCAAGTTGTTTTAGTGTTGATACAGGACGAGAGGGATTTCCAATGATGTTGTCTAATGGATGATCGTGAGTCCATTTTCTGAGGTGTTCATGTGGTAGTTGTTGAGGGACTGAGGTAGCCGAGTCGATGTCTCTTGAAGAAGATGGTTCGATGATGATTCGAGAGCAAATATGTTTTCAAATGGAGCATCTTCGTGAGTAGCAAGGGATTAACTTCATCATTGATGCGAAACATTTCCATGATGTACATTTGAAGAATGATGATTTGTTGAAGAGATCAAGGATCGTGACAGTGCTTCTTGACTTAAAGATATTGAGACCGAGGATTGCCTTCATTCACGGAATATGAGTAGCCTCTGTTGTAGGAATCGACACCTCATTAGTACTTGGATCATAAAGTTCATCAAATATGGGATCAAACAATTTCCTTAAATCATCTTCGGATGGAGGTACATATGGAGTTTCTTGAGAAGAGTTTGGAACAAGAGATGAACCAATGGGACTGTTTTGAAGTGCGGGTCCCGAATGGAGTGTCCAGAGCCATTTGACCGGTCACTCATCAAACGTAACGTGAATTGTTTCCATGATATTTCGGGTTCTTTTGTTGTAGATTCGGTATCCCTTTTGTTTGAAGCATACCCTACAAATACTCCAATGTCTCGCTTTAGCTCTAAGTTTGCCTAAGTCTTGTCCTCATTAGTTGGATAGCACAATGCACCAAACACACGAAGGAAAGAGATTAGGTTTTCATTGTGGACAAGTTCATATGGAGTTTTTCCATGAACAAAGGTGAATCGAGAACGATTTTGTGTGTAGCATGCAGTGGCTATAGCTTCACCAGAGAAACATTGGAACCTTTGAGTAAATCAAGATTGTTCTAGCGGCTTCCACAAGGGTTCGATTTCGTCTTTCAACAACACCGCTCGTTGAGGAGTTCGTGGAACACTTCTTTGATGGTCGATTCCAATGCTTTCATAGAAGTCACCAAGTTGTTTGTTAACAAACTCGGTTCCATTGTCTGCTTGGACAATTCGACTATTTTGTTGAGTCGAACTCGCTACTGTTTGATGAGTTTGATGATGATATCGAGTTTCATCCTTTGTCCTTAAGAATTTGACCCTGTGAATCTAGAGTAATCATCAACCACAACCAACACATATTTCTTACCAAAGATGTTCTCACTCTCATTGGTCCACACAAGTCCATATGAAGGGTATGAAGAACTTCAGAATTGAGTTTGTAGGTTTGGATTTGTGGGCATACTTTTGCTTTTACCCGGTTGGCATGTTGAACAAAGATGATCCTTTTCATACTTTAGTCTAGGTAAACCTACAACTAAGTCGCTTCGGAAAGATCGTTGATAGTGCCAAGTTCAAGTGATTGAGACGACGATGCCATAACCATGACTTTGTTTTGAAGCCTTTGATAACAAGCGATTGGAGAAGCTCTCATCATGTCATCGATAGAGATGGTGTAAAGATTTGAGCCACGAGTTCCTTTTAACAGCTTCCTTACCATTAAGATCTCTAACAAAGTAGGTATGTTTTCTCAAGGCTACTTCTAGATCGTAATCATAGAATTGACCAACAGAGAATGATTATGACCCAAACCTTCCACATAGTAAACTCTAGAGATGACACTATCACCAACAACGTAATCTCCATAACCCATAATAGCACCGAAATGATCATTACCGAATCTAATAGTCCCGATGAATTTGCTCACGGTTCATGAGCATGACCGGTCTCCAAATATATATGCTTGGAACAAATGAGTCCGGTACCACGTAACGATTTGAACGATCCGCAGCTTGAACACGCATAAGAATGGATAATCGATAATTGGGATCCCATGCAAGAATGGGTTCCATTTGGTTAGTTACAATGGTTGGAACACCCACATCGTAAATAGAAGCATTCATATCGTAAAGTGAGGCAATGGAATCATTGTGAATAGATGTAGTACTAGTGTCTCAGATAGCCCCTGCTTACGGTGTGATCACTTCTTAAGGGAATAATTCTACCAAGAGGCATCCATTTTTAGTGGGCATTATCGATTAGTCTTATGACCAACAGTATCCAATAAAAGCCTATTTTATCAATGTTCTTCCCGTGGGTTTCCACTTGTTTTCTAACTTTCTTCGTTTTTGCCTTTTAGCCTTCTTAGCATGAATTTTAGCATTAACAATATTAATCGGACAATTAACATCATTAGGCGTAACATTAACACCACATTCATGATTAGAAATGAATTCAAGCGGACATCAAGACAAGGTTTGCAAATAGTATCGAATTGAATTAATTACAATACGCCTATGGCTAATACTAGAATCAACACGATTCGTTTTATTCAATTCAAGCTTAAAGTTCCTAGATTGTTCTTCTACTCTTCCAAAGGCACATTCTTAGCTTGAGAGGTCCTATCATTCCTTGTATTGTCTTGAGACTTTGACCGCTCCGCTTAAAGTCACCGATTACTCTGTAGGGAATGGGAACATTAGTTGGTTTAACTACTCTTTGCATCACCGCTTAGATGTGTGGGATCTGAACTACATGCAGTGCACTAAGGTTCACTTTCTTAAAACTAGAAGTGCCGGATTTGTACTCCTAGAAGGCACACTTGAGTTCTCTTTCATAGCATTGGGCATCGAATGAATATCAGACTTGGCAGTAGGCATCAAACATGGAATCAAAGGATTAACTCTCTCACCTAATGATTTTGGGCATATTGTGATCAAGCATTCTAAGATTTCTTGAGATCGTTTGGCATATAAGCATGCATGTCCAATTGCATTATCATGAGGTTTCTCTAACTTATCCTCTTCAACAATCTCACGCAGACATTCTAGGCAATCCTTAAGGGATGAGAAGTATGTTTGAATAGCAAGTTTGTTGTTCCTTAGATGAGGAGGGACATATGTCACGCATAAAGCATATTTATTACAAGAGTGAACCTTTGATCCATCATTCTCCCCATTGGTCATTGGCATTTTCCTTTTACGACTCTTGATTCTCAATTTCCTTTTGCAATGAAGCTATTTGTTCATTATTTTGTTACGAGTGACCTTAATTGATTCAAATAACTCATTGAAATGACGTTAACCTTTTCATTTTCTTCTAGAAAACTTTCGCTTTCCTTTTGTAAAGCATTTACAAGGTTTTGAAGATGAAACGTTTGAGAATTCGAGAATCTAAAGGAGGAGGCATTTGGGAGCTGTCATATTGTTCGTTTGACCCTTTAATTGAGAGATTTGGGCTTTCAACTTTCGATCGTGTTGCATCGAGCTTGAATCATTCATCACGCTTTGTTAATTTGAAAACCGCATCAAACTCGGAGCATCCGATGATGTCTTGATATTTGAAGTTTTGACATTTTCTTTAAGATGTTGATATTTTAGTTGTAAATTAAAATGCTCAACTTCTAGTTTAGAAAAATGTTTAACCAAATTGTCGTGATCATCCGATTCGCTTTTCTCGCTTAGTTTAGAATTAGTTTTTCAAGCTCAATGACACGATCATGGGAGACTTTCGTATGCAGAGATAGTTCATGAAATTTGGAAGCATTAATAGAACAATTTGAAGCGTTGAAAACATATCTTGAGCAACACATTCAAGAATAAGAGTCTCATTTAATGTATGCAAGTTCTTCCTCTCAATCTCATTATATTTTAGTGCACGCTCATAATTACTAACTTCAACTATCATTGCATCAAATTCCTTTTCCATTCCCTTGATATCGCTTTCTATCCCTTTTAAGACTCTCAAAGTGATCTTTCGAAGTTTAAAGAAAGGCATGACCTCGCTTAAATAACATTCTTTCATTTGCTCAAAACCTCTTTCTCCTTCCGTTATACCAAAGGGGTGTGATCCTTTTCTTGCAAGTTTTCTCAAAATCAACAAATAGTTGGAATATAACATATTGGCTAATTAAGGTCTTGCTTTTAGTGGCAATTGTTCTAGGAACAAGATGCATTGGTGTATTAGGAGGATACACAATCGCTTCTAGGCATTTTCCATAGGGAGGTTTGTTTCAACAATATTTTCACTTTCTCGCTTATCTAAATCCTTTTCCAAAACTTGTTCGGGAGTCAACAATGTCCGAGGCTTAAACATGTTCAAGGAAATCCGCTTTTCCTTCTTGTAGTCATGGGGAGTGATAATTACTTTTTCTCTTTGCATTTAGGATCATCTAATTTTTGTTCATCCTTTCCTAGGGACTTCATCGATTTCTTATCTTCCTCGGTGCACTCAACGCAACTAGGTTTCTGTCTAGGTTTAAGAATTTCATTGCCATCATAGATCACACTTTGAGTCGCTTTTGCTATCTTTCCGTACTCGTGGTTGGGTTTATCTATAATGGGAACACTATGCTTATCGCTTAGAACTCTATGTTTAGTGACCATGTGAGCAATCGAATGGTGTTTCCTTGTATGTACAACTTGTTTTCAAGTTTGTTTTCAAAGTTTTCGATTAGAAAAGTCTCTCAAGAGTTTTGATTCCTTTGCATTAAATTCTTGCTTAAGCATTTTCACATTTTCTTGAAGTTCTTGTTTTGCTTAATTGTTTTAGAAAGTTTTTCTTGCAAGGAATTTAATTCTTGTTTCAATACTTCTCTAAAATTACTTTTCTAATGATTATACGCACTTGGTCATCCATTTCCGCTCACGAGTGGTCAACTCAAATTTTGCACGTTGTTCATATATAGCAACACGTTCTTTATAGGCATTTAGTTCGAAATTACAGGATCATCGGGGCACATGCGGTGTATTCATCAAAAACATAGTTATTGTTGATTGCAGAAGATGCATCACTTGGTACACCTTCACTTTCACTTTGTTTCACGTATTGATCATATGGGATAATATCGATATTACCCATATTTTCAATATTTGATTCAATAGTTTCGATTGATTGTACTTTGTCATGCATCATTGCACATCAAGATCATCGTATAGTTTTAATACCTCGAGATGAGTTTGTCCTTGGATGGGCCAGCTTGTGGTGAAGAAGAGACCTTGGGAGAAACCATTGGAGAAATGCTAGCCATAAAAATTGTGTGTGCGTGAGGTCCATCATCCACATCAGTCGTATGCATCACAATCGCCGACTTGAAAGGCATTCGATGATTGTGACCTTTCTCCCAATAGGCCGCTCATCCACATCTCGCATCATAGGTCTTGGCATTGCCTCGAAGAAGAAACAATTCCTCTTCATCCAAAGCGGCACCATTGTCCCGAGCTTGTACAAGCAAGATCTTATCTCGAAGTAATCGGATTCTCGTGGACGCTTTGGAGATGTGCGCTTGCAATGTGTCCCTCACCACCACAGCTTATAACATTTGATCGGCTTAGCTTGACCTTGGTTACCATTCCTTCCTCGATTACGGTTACCAACATAACCTCTACCACTCCACCTCTTCCCCGATCATACTGTCTTTCCCGAATCGGTTGCACCACGATCCTTCCATCTTTAACAAGAGCTTGATTGTATGGGTTAGATGCGCTTCGAGGTTGTTGTTGGTTTGTGGGAGAATTCATGTTTTGACTAATCGGAAGAGCTAGTTGATTAATGAAGTTACCACGTGTGCATCAAAGATCGACTTGTTTGAACATAGGATCGGGAATGAGTTTGTGATTACCATTACCCAAGGGTATGACTTGTGAAGCTTTGGTTGTGATTCCGATGTTTGAGTAGAAGGCGGTTGAGTCATTGACGAGCTTGTCTCTCCTGGTTGGTTTTGAACCGATTGAGAACCAATTTTCAAACATAGCATGTCTCTCATTCGAAGGAGGAAGGCATAGAGTTGCTCATAGTTTGTATTCTTCAATCCTTTAGTGAGCTTCACAGAGGTGACAAACTTGTGCCATTCGGGATTCATGTTGTTCACAAATTTTGAGTTCAAATGAATGTTAGGCATAGTCATTCGATGTTCCTCATGTCATTCACCAACTTATGAAATCTCACATAGTACTCATAGACACTCTCATCCGGTTTCATCTTGAAGTGTTCAAATTAAGTCATAGAGTTGTGATTCTCTGCCTTCCATAGTTAATTACGAACCCGAGAGAAGCATCTTGACATTATCCCATACCGCTTTGCATCGGTGTTGTGATTGATCGACTTGTAGATGTCTTTAGGAAGACCTTGAAGAACAATGTTAGAAGCCCCGATATCTGCATCGAATCTCTTTTCTCCTTATCATCAAGCTCATCATACATTTTAGGTCCGTCCATTCCGTAAATAGGAGTTCCATCTTCATTAGTATCAAGTATGTCTCTAGTCGTCTCAACTCGATATGGTCCTTCATCAATGGATTTGAGAATGTTGACACCATTTTCCTTTCCAAGGCGTACAATCGATTCGTTGAGCCCAAGAATCGTAGTCGATTCTGCAAGCATGGGTGGATTTAGTATCGACCCACCGCTTGAACATCCTCGGCAAATGGAGATGATAGTAGGAACGTTGGTAGACATGTTAATGAGATAATACGGGATTTTATAACTCTATGATTAAACCGGAAATAGATTCTTTCACGGATTTTACTAAATCAAGAGAAACCGTAAACAATCACCCAAGTCGCTAGAAGATAATGCACCAAGTCGCTAACACCCAATTCGCTACACCACTAAGTCGCTAGAGTCCCAAGTCGCTAGACAAATGCAAGTCGCTAAGTAGTAACTCGCTAAGCCTCAAGTCGCTAGCAAAATTTTGGCGAGCATTTGCTACTCAAGTCGCTAAAGATGCAAGTCGCTAAAGAGCAACTCGCTATGCACCAAGTCGCTACTACTGTCGCTACCCGTAGTGGAGAGTCCACTACTTGTCTTGTTAATTGCTAGATCTAAGTCGCTAGCTCTAAATCAGAACTCGCCACGAAATTGCAAAGCAAGTCGCTACGAGGAATGAAGTCCAATGTTAAGTCGCTAGCAAGAAAACCACAAAACATCATTTTCAATCCAAAACTACCCAACCATGATGATTCAAGCTTACCAAATCAAAACCTAAACACTTGTGATGATTCTAAACATAAAAGTACTATCAAAATCCAAACTTTAACACTAGAAATCACCCAAATGATGCAAAAACCACTAAACTTTTTCAAACTCAAGAACCACCTAAAAACCATTAGAAATCCAAAGATGTGCAAGATATGATCTAACCATGGCTCTTGATACCAATTGTTAGATATAAGTTTTCACATACACATCAAACCATAACAACAAGGTGGCGTATAAGTTGAATTCTAGAGAGAGAAAGTTAGAGGTTTAGGGAACTTTAGTGAGAGAAAGAAAAATTCTTATTATGAGCTCCAACTCTCTACCTTGGAAGGTAGAGAGTATTTATAGTCTTACATAAATCGCCACACATCGGGTCATGGATCGGGCATACAAGGGTAAAGACCGTCCGTCCTCCACGGTGTTACTTAACTAAATACTACATAACTTAAAATAACTACGACTACGAGCTTTCTAACGATTACATATACTTGAGGTGACCGACTCTTTAATACCTGGAATTTCTAATTCCTAACAGGTGCAATGCCGTTGACACATCAACGTACATACTTAATCGAGTCTTAATTAGACCATTTTTAGGTAAAACTCCATACGAGTTACTTCGAGGTAAAAAGCCTACGTTAGATCATTTTAGAGTGTTTGGTAGCAAATGTTTTCTAGTTAACACTAAAGATTACCTTACAAAATTTGATCCTAAATCAACCGAAGGTATCTTTTTAGGTTACTCTCCTAATAGCAAAGCTTACGTCATATTAAATAAAGAAACAATGAAGGTTGAAGAGTCATTAAACGTAAAATTTGATGAGAGTCTACCCAAACCTACTCTACCTCTTGTCGATGACGAGATTGTCGAGAGTGAAGCTATTGAAATAAAGAAAAAGACAAACGAAGAAGAAGAACCTTTAATTAAGGAAATCATCAATATTAAAGAGTCTAAAGATCACCCCGTAGATAAGGTCATAGGAAAATTAAACGAAAGAACCTTAAGGTCTCAAGTCCAAAATCAAAGTAGCTTATTTTGTTTTGTCTCAACCATAGAACCTAAGAATACATAAGAAGCCATATAAGATGAAAGTTGGGTAATGGCTATGCAAAAAGAGTTAAATCAATTTGTTTCTAACGATGTTTGGACACTCGTCCTCCACCTAGTAATCAAACCATAATAGGAACCAAATGGGTATATAAAAACAAGTTAGATGCAAATGGTGTAGTGTCTAGAAACAAAGCTAGACTCGTTGCCCAAGGGTATAATCAACAAGAAGGAATAGACTTTGATGAGACCTATGCCCCCGTGGCTAGATTAGAGTCTATAAGAATCCTTCTTGCTTATGCTTGTGCTAATGATCTTAAGCTTTATCAAATGGATGTCAAAAGTGCTTTTCTAAATGGTTTTATTAATGAAGAACTATAGGTAGCTCAACCCCCGGGCTTTATCGATTTCAAAAAACCTAAACATGTGTATAAGTTAAATAAGCTCTTTACGGTCTTAAACAAGCCCCAAAAGTTTGGTATGATAGACTCAAGTCATTTTTAATCAAAAACAACTACACCATGGGGCTAGTTGATAATACACTTTTTACTAAGAAAAAGGAACCACATATAATCATTGTTCAAATATACGTAGATGATATTATATTCGGATCTACTTGTCAAGACATGTGTGATGATTTCTCTAAAATCATGCATGACGAGTTCGAAATGAGTATGATGGGAGAACTAAGTTTCTTTCTTGGTCTACAAATCAAACAAGTAGAAGATGGTATCTTCTTTAATCAATCTAAATACATAAAGGAGATGTTAAAGAAATTTGGTTTAGAAGAGTCAAAACCCATAAGAACACCAATGTCTTCCGACACTAAACTCACAAAAGATGAAGACGGCAAATCCGTTGATAACATAAAATACCGTGGCATGATTGGTAGTCTTCTCTACCTCATGGCTAGTCGGTCGGATATCATGTTTAGTGTTTGTTTATGTGCTAGGTTTCAAGAAGATTCTAAAACATCACATCTAGAATCGGTCAAAAGAATATTTAGATACATCAAGGGTACGACTCAATTAGGATTATGGTATCCTAAGGGTACGGGGGTAGAAACAATTGTATATGCAGATTCTGACCATGCAGGTGATTATGTTGATTGAAAAAGTACAAGTGGTGTATGTACTTTCATGGGATGTTGTTTAACATCTTGGTTCTCAAAGAAGCAAACGGCATTGGCCATATCAACAACCGAAGCCGAATATGTCTCCGCCGGCAGAGCATACCAATAAGCACTATGAATGAAACAAGCGTTAGTTGACTACGACATTCATCTAAGTGACATAGCCATTCTATGTGACAACAAAGGTGCCATCGACTTAAGCAAAAATCCGGTATTGCACTCTCGCACCAAGCATATAGAGATTCGTCATCACTTCTTAAGAGACAATGTTCAAAAGGGGAACATATCTATTGAAAAGGTAGCATCCGAAGACAACATAGCCGGCGTCCTCACCAAACCGTTGAAGCGGGAACAATTCAACCTACTTCGTCTTGGTCTTGGTCTCATGGAACAATCGTCGTAATTAGTTTTTTAAACTCTACAAGGTATGTGAATACTAGCCTTCTTCTTTCTGAGTCTAGGATCTCTATTTCACACACAACTCATAAACAAATAAAGGAATTTTTAAAACCTAAGATAGTTTTATTTACAACTCGTACTTTCATAATTTTTCCTTACTTTTCAAAGTAAGTTTTCTCTTACAACACGTAAGCTCATACCAATTTTTCTTAAACGTTTTCTTCAAACAAAGAAACTTTTTCAAAATGCTTTCTAAAAGGATACTTCTTCCCGTATCACTTTCATAAAATCTATTTCTCACGTCTAGGACAAATTTTTTATTACTAATACAAAGTAAAAACACGTTTTCATTGCATCTCATGTCTTTTGAATGCTAAAGAGGACACATAACTAATATGTATTTTCGGGTACATTCATTTAAGCAACAACGAATTAGGAACACTCGGGTTATCTCGCATAATAGTGTGCTTTTTCACTTCTAGTTTATTTTTCTTTTCTTTTTAGGAGTCGAGATAACCGCAACTCCAAATGGTTTGCATATAGGCACACACTAGGCACAAATGTTTCCAAAAGGAAAATTTTGAGTCGCTGAGTCACCAAGACCACGGATCCCAAAGATTAACGGGACGGTTCCCTCAAGGGAAGGATCCGTGGGATCGTGAGACAGAAGCTAAAATTATCTTTTATTTTTCTCACTTTGGATGAAAACTTCTATATTTTCATCATTTTATCATTTTTTTTAATGAATATGTTACTTAATGCTTGTGTTCTCATGATCACATGCCTTAAATTCATATCTGATCATTAGATTTTAGTCCACATTTTGGGTCAAGCATTCAGTACAATGCATTATTTTTCTATAAATAGGATTCCCAAAATGCTTGCATATTCATCACTCCCAACCTCACAAACAACCATCATCATGTCATCCAAAAGATCTTCCAACATAGATGAATCACCTAGTGCAAACAAACCTTTTCAAGAAATCCAAAATTTTGTCCTACCACCTTCCATAGTACCACCACCCAAATCTAGAAAAACCGCACGGATTAGCATCCGACCTTGTTGTTTAGCAAAACCATTATCAAATGGTTCATCACCAACCACTCATTCACCACAAAATGCTTCCGTAGTAGCACCTCCCTCATCCCCAACAAGCACACCAACATCATCACCCATCAAATCTCCACCTAAAGTCACTCTTTTGGAACTCCTTAAGACTCCAACAAGATCCCAACAAACCAAAAAGAACTAGTCTTTTTAACACCTCCCACATCTCCAAACACAATCTTCAAAGATCTTGAAACCTCACCACCTTTAGCTCCCATTGTCTTACAAGAACATCTAGGTTCTTTTCCACCACCACTTCCAAACATTCCGGACTTTGATCCGTATTTTCCAACTTTTTCACCACAACTTCCGCATCTCACAAATCAAACTAACCCGGAAAACTTCCGCACACATTACCCACATCATTTACATTGTGAACATTGCCAATCCACTAGGGATCTTGCAATAGAAATTAGGGAAGAAATGCGAGTCATACTTAACCTCATTCTTGATCGCATCAACATCATCACTCACCAAAACTTCCATCCATAACATTATGCAAGCATGGAAGGAATCATTTTATTATTTTTTTAGTATATTTTTTATTCATTTTTTAGAACAAGTTTTGTTCTTAGTTTTACATGTTTTTATGTGGCATAAATACCACTACACTTTGTTATTTTTATTACAAGGCTTTGTTTACATATCTTGGCTCCCAATCTTGATTCTCGTCAGTCACAAGATTATTTATGCATGTTACTAATAACCTTTTTCTTTGTAGGTTTTTATATTTTTTCTCACTTGACGCCCTATTCTAGGGGGAGCTACCTTCAAGGGGGAGTTAGAGATACGTGAACTATTTTTCCACACTTTATTTCTTGATTTGGGTCACTTTTTATTTCGACAAAAAGGGGGAGAAGAAGTAACACATATGCTTTCAAAACATACATCTAATCTTAAGTTTTACTCATCATAACATTATGGTTTGTCATCAACAAAAAGGGGAGATTGTTAATACAAATAAACCGTAAAAACGTTTATTAATATTCAGCGATCTCTTTGTATTTTGTTGATAACAAATATAATGTTATCATAAGTAAAATTATAAGGATACATGTTATCTTTTGTAAAG
This sequence comes from Chrysanthemum lavandulifolium, assembly GCA_022545495.1. Classification (NCBI taxonomy): domain Eukaryota; kingdom Viridiplantae; phylum Streptophyta; class Magnoliopsida; order Asterales; family Asteraceae; genus Chrysanthemum; species Chrysanthemum lavandulifolium. The sequence goes on from CM040240.1 coordinate 88,073,701, forward strand.
CATCTACACATAGTCATTTAATACAAATTGTTGTAATAATTCATTTGTTGTAATAGTTTATTAGGATGGGTAAAAACCACAACCCATGACCCATACCCATGGATCATATCCATAACCCATGAAGTTAACCCATACCCATTGTCTAGATGCATTGCATCTATTAGATACATTGTATCTATTTAAATACCCATGGATCATAGTCTAGGACCCATGACCCATAACCCAAAAACCCATGGGTAAAGAGGAGCGTCCCACGGATCCCCAAGAATACACTGGACGGATCCCTTAAGTGAAGGATATGTGGGATCCGTGCAACAGTGGCAAGAATTTGCCTATAAATAGAGAGTCATTTATTCATTTTTACTCACCCCTCTTCTTACAAACTCTCTCATATATTCTTACACTCTTCTAACAAAAGATCACTTGATCTAGAGAGTTATTCTTCTTTCTTTTATTGTGATTCTCATATAGGTCCTTCTCTAAGGCGAGATCACGAGCATTCTACAAGTCATCCAAACAAGGGGTCCTTGATTGATTTGTTCCTCCACAAGATTCTATAGCGAAGATCTTTTATTTCATATTTCACATATTTGTTGTGTTATAGTAGTGTTGGTTTGGTCCTCCGTGTTACGGACTCGGTATTTAGCTTTGTACCGGAAAAAGGTGTAAGCAACGTTATGAAGGCTTCTCCGCCAAGTTGAATGAGTTTGTTGACATAGTGCTTGAACTCTCGAGTAGGTGACTCGGGGAGTGGAGTAGGGCAAGGAAGGTGTCCTTGTAGCTGAACCACTATAAATCGGTTGTGTCATTTCTATCCTTTACTTTACTTACTTTACTTGCATTACTCTTATGTTGGGATATATAAAGTCAAAGTGCTGAAGAGTCAAAGTACTGAAGTCAAAGTACTGCTAAAGAAGAATGTCAAAGTAATGCTCGATCATCAAAGTACTGCAAGGTTAAAGGACTGTTATGTAAAATCGTTAAGGATTATATTGTAATTCTAGAATGTTCTAAGTTAGTTTAGTATTACTTGACGTACAAGGAATAGAATTGTAAACCGACTAGGGTTATCCTTAAGCTTATAAAAGGACCCCTAGATTGGCATTAGACGTACGTGCATTATTAGAGTTTTTAGAGAGTACGATATTAGAGTTTTAGAGTTGTTAAAGAATCTGTATAACAAGCAGGTTCTAAGTATTAATAAAAATCGTTGAAGTTAAAGTTAATTCTTCTTAGATTTGTTAAGTAAATTCCGCATACTTAATAGAGTTACTTCAGTGTTTCTTTGTTAGCAACTTAGGATTTATCCGAGGTTACTAAGTCCTTTCAAGCTACATAACTTAGTTTGGTTAGAATACATCGATCCAACAAGTGGTATCAGAGCTTGTGTGGAAACTCTGATTAAGAAGAAACCCTTAAAACCTAGTTAATAACAAACCCTAAAGATGTCGACTGAAGCTGCAACACCCCCATCCATCACCTCACCGAATACCTATTATCAAGAAGGAGAGTACGATCTATGGAGAATGAAGATGAGGCAAGACATTGCTATTACGGACCATGAACTATGGAATGTAATTTTCAATGGTAATGAAGTTGTTGCGAGAACTCGAGAGATTCTGGACAACCTAAACCACCCAAGGTGTCTTACCAGAACAAAGAAGAAATCAAGAAAAGGCTCTCAACATCCTACATGCGCTATACCGATGGTCACCTACTCAAGTTTCATGATGCTAAGGATGCTAAACAACTATGGGTGCTCTCAAGACAAGGTTTGGAGGTAATGATGCTTCCAAGAAGATGCATGTAACTGTTGAAGCAACAGTTTGAAACTTTCACTGTTGGTGAAAGAGAAGGTCTTGATGTTGCCTATGATAGATTCTAAAATCTCCTTAGCATGCTAGAGTTATACAAGGCAGAAGTATCTGTTGAAGATGCAAATATGAAGTTCTTAAGGAGTTTGCCATCGACATGGCATGTGATTGCTACTATGATCAGAGGACAACCTGGTTTGGACACTATGGACTTTGATGATCTCTAAAACCATCTGAATGTGTATGAGCATGAGATGAATGGCCAAACAAGTTCAAAGTCTCACAGTATAGCTTTTGTGTCTTCTAAAAAGAGAGGCAGTACTTCCACTAAAAGTACTGCTTACCCTACTCAAAGTACTGTTTCCCAAAGTACTACATATCCTGCTCATTCTATCACAACCATGACCAACCCTACATCATCACCAACAAACACCATCCATTCTGATGAAGTCGTATGCTCATTCTTTGCTCACCAAGCCACTTTACCTGTTACTTATGAAGAGGATTTGTCACAAATTGAAGAGGATGCTCTTGAAGAAATTGATATCGGGTGGCAAGTTGCTATGATCACTACTAGGATCAAGAAGTTCATGAAGAAAACATGAAGAGGCATCGACTTCAAACCCAAACAGGTATCACCTTTGACAAGTCAAAGATTGAATGCTTTAATCACAAAAGACCGGACACTTTGCAAGGAATGCAAGTTTGCTAAATATCGTGCAAACAGGATGACCGACAAACCTAAGCTTGAACTAAAGGAAATCCCTATAATCGAAACAAAAGCTTTGGTTGCTCAAGAAAATCTATCGAGGTTGACCGAGTCTTGAGTTTGATGATGAACACAGAACCTATTGTATGGTAGCGGTGGAAGAATCAGAAGAGTTTGATTGGAGCACAACCTTTGATGAGGAACCGGACATCTTGCTTTGGAATCCAGAGATGGTCTAGGAAGCTTTGATTGGAGCATGGAGAATGAAGATGAACTCTGCTCGCTTGCTATGGTAGCTACTTCACCAAGTTTACCCCTATCTCGAGGTATGCTCTAAGTGTCATAATTTTATCAAAAGTGCTTAATGATTATGTAATCGAAAGAGATAACTATAGTAGGGCTAGGTCGAGGTAGTAGTTATCAAATCACTTTAGAGTCTATGGAAGCCAAAATAATAACACATGAAAATAATGAAATGGCTTGGGCAAAAAAGTATGAACAACAGGATTATCAGTTAAAATTAAGTGAATGGAAGTTAGGATGTAAGATTTCAGAGATTGAAAAGCTGACTAAAGAAAGGGATGAATTGCTAGAAAATTTTGCTGCTTGGGGACAATCTGGTCTTTCTCATGTTAGTTATGTTGAAAAACAGAGAAGAGCTTACATTATAACTGGACTAGGATTTGGTATGGACTTTAGTAGCATAGAGGAAAACCCACCTAGTGATGAGAACCAACTTGATTTTGAGGATATAACAACTAGTGATGATGAACTCATTAATTATGTAGATAACACATCTAGTGATGAGGAATCAATTAGTCAAACACCTCCATAATTTAAGAAAGACAATGGCTATCATGTAGTCCCTCATCCCACTGGTAGTTTTCAACCACTTAGGGCAGATGTTTCTCGTTTTGGAGTAGACAACTTAGAGTTTAGGAAGAAGCTTACAGGTAAATCTAGTTCTGAAACCCCAAAAGAAACAGTTGAAAAACCTAAGGTTGATGATGTTAAGAGTCAAGTAGTACCTTCAACTCAAAGTACTGCTACACGATCAGCAATACCTTTAAGAAAACCTTTTCAAAATATTGTTAAACCTTTTTGGGATAATTTTGGTCAAAACAGTTTTTATCATTCACCAAAAAGATAGGATACTTTTACTCATAGACCTAAAGGAAGAAATTTTGGGAGTATGGGCCAAAAATTGTGTTTTGTTTGTTACAGTCCTGATCATTTGATTAAGCACTGTGACTTTCACTCAGAATACCTAAGCAAATTCCCAAAGAACAGAACTGCCAACTAAAAACCAAGAGAGAATAAACCAGTTTGGAGTCATTCACATAGGGTTAACCACATCAATTTCTCACAAGACCATAGCTACCCTCACCAGAGAAGACCTTTTTCAAAACCTCCAGTACCTTCAAATAGTTTTTGAGGTACTGATAAGCCAAAAGTTTCTCAAGTAGTACCTTCTCAAAGTACTGCTAGATTTTCAAACAATCAAGGTACTGCTCACACTTTTTGGAATAAAAACCCTAGGAGATCTGATTACTATTAATCTAGAAGACGTTTCAACTCAAAGAAAGTAGCTAGATCAAGGGACTCTACACCAGAAGTTAAAACCAAATGGGTTAAGAAAGAAGGTACTGATGGGGAACAAACAGTACTTTCAGCAAGTATGAGTGAAACAGAGATTTTTGTTGAAAATAATAAAGAGAACTTGGATGAAAAGAGATTTTATTGAAAACCAACACAAGTTTTTGAACGACCAAAGATAATTGATCATGTGCTTAAAGATAGTGGGAATTACATACTTAAAGAATTTAAGTATGTAATTCCTAAAGGAACACAAGTCGATAATGGCTTGGGTTCCTAAAATTAACTAACTCTTTTATCTTTATACAGGGGCAATCCGAAGAGGAGCTTAAAGATCATCTAATTGTGGATAGTGGTTGCTCGGAAGCATTACAGAGACAAAGAGATTACATCGATTTTAGATCTTATTGTGGAGGAAGATTTGCATTTGGGAATGATGCTAGTGGAGGAAGAATAATCGCAAAGGAACTATCAAGGCGGGAATCATAGATTTTGAGAATGTTCGTTATGTGAAGGAACTCAAATTCAATCTTTGTCGATCTCTCGGATCGTGACAAGAAGCACCACGTGTTATTTACTGACACAGAATGTCTCATTCTTTCCTCTGAATTCAAGCTTGTTGATGATAATTGGTAGTACTGAGAGTACCAAGAACCAATGATGTGTACAGTCTGAATATGAAGAGTCTTGTCTCTTCTGAAAGAGCTACATGTTTAGTAGCAAAGGCATCACTTCAAGAAGCACATCTGTGGCATAAAAGATTAGGACATGTGAATTTCAAAAATATCAACAAACTGGTTAAAGGAAATTTAGTTAAAGGTTTACCTTCCAAAACATACAGGAATGATCACTCATGTTTGGCGTGCAAGAAAGGTAAACAGCATAAAGCTTCATGCAAGAAGATTGAGGAAAGAACTATTAGAGAACCTTTGGAGCTGCTGCACATGGATTTGTTTAGACCTGTTTTTGTTGCAAGTCTAAACAAGAAGAAGTACTGTCTGGTTGTGACGATGATTGCGATGAGATTTAGTTGGGTATTTTCTTGGGTTTTAAAGATGAAACGTTTGATGCTATTCATGATCTTATAATAGCCCTTGAAATCAATTGAGACTCAAAGTAAGAGGTATTAGATGTGACAATGGGATTGAATTCAAGAACAAGCTTATGGATGAATTTTGTGCCAAGAAAGGGATCAAGAGGGTGTTGCAGAGAGAAAGAACAGAACTTTGATTGAAGCAGCCAGGACAATGCTTGCAGATTCTTTATTACCTATTCAATTTTGGGCTGAAGCTGTAAGTACTGCTTGTTATGTGTTGAATAGAGTATCAATCACTAAACCTTAGATGAAGACACCTTATGAGTTGTTGATGGGAAACAAACCCAACATTCGATTTATGAAGCCTTTTGGATGCCCTCTAACTATTCTCAATACAACTGATAATCTGGGAAAATTTGATGGCAAGTCAGAAGAAGGATATTTATTGGGATACTGCACCAACAACAAAGGATTTAGAGTGTACAAAAGAGTCACCAAGAAGGTTCAAGATTGTCTTCCTGTTGAATTTTTAGAAGATCAAGAAAATCAGAAGGGTAAAGGTCTTGATTGGTTGTTTGATCTTGAGGTTTTGACTCCTTCTATGAATTATGTTCCTGTTAGAGAAGAAAATCAAGCTGTTAACACAGAAGAAGATTTACAGTACATTGTTCATGGAGTCAACATTAGACCTGATGTTGTTCCTGATGAAGAACCTATAACTGTTGTAAAGGAGAAAAGTACTAATGAGCCAAAATCTACATTGTCTGCTGAAGATCAAGCTATACAAGATGAACTTAAAAACATGCTTTTTCAAGATGTAGTAGCACAATCTTATGATGATGATCAAAGAAGAGCATTTGAAGAAGCAAAGAAAAAGGGTAAGTCTACAGAACACCCTCACAGTACTTTAGATGACAATACTTTAGATCAAAGTACTGTTGCTTCTAATGACAGTACTTTTGATGATGATCCGACCATGCCTGGTTTAGAAGATTATGATGAGTTTGAAGATGAAGGTATTTTCTCAGATTCCAATGAAGATGCTGATTTCTCAAATTTGGGTGATAATCTTGAAGTTCCACAGACTCCTATCTTAAGAGTTCATAAGAATCATCCTACTGGTCAAATCATTGGGCCTTCTAATTCTGGAGTGCTTACAAGGACCAAAGCTAAAGGTTTTTCTAAACCACATAATGCTCTACTTAGCTGTGTCTATAAACAAAACAGGCTGAATCATAGGGATCACCAAACATGCTTATTCACTTGCTTTATCTCTCAAGAAGAACCCAAGAATATAGCTCAAGCATTAACTAAAGAGAGTTGGGTTGAAGCCATGCAAGAAGAACTTCTTCAATTCAAACTTCAAGAAGTCTGGGTATTATGTGATCTACCAGATGGCAAGAAAGTTATTGGTACACGATGGGTTTTCAGAGTCAAGAGAGATGAAAGAGGGAATGTCATCAAGAACAAGGCAAGATTAGTTGCACAAGGATACAGACAAGAAGAAATAGTAGATTATGATGAAGTATTTGCTCCTGTAGCAAGGATTGAAGCCATTCGAATATTCCTTGCTTTTGCATCATATGTGGGATTTCAGGTTTATCAAATGGATGTCAAGAGTGCCTTTCTTTATGGTACTATTTTAGAGGAGGTCTATGTCAAACAACCTCCTGGTTTTGAAGATCCTGCACATCCAAACAAAGTCTACAAAGTTGTTAAGGCTCTTTATGGCCTTCATCAAGCACCTAGAGCTTGGTATGAAAGGCTCTCTACTTTCTTATTGCAACATGGTTACAGGAGGGGAGCAATTGACAAGACTTTGTTTATCAAGAGAGATAAGATATCATCTTTGGAGCTACAAAACAGTCCAAGGTGAAGGAGTTTGAGCAACTGATGCAGCATGAATTTCAAATGAGTTATATGGGTGAACTAACATTCTTTTTGGGACTTCAAGTTAAACAGTCCAAGGAAGGAATTTTCATAAGTCAAGATAAGTATGTTTCTGACATTCTTAAGAAGTTCAATTTTGATGCTATGAAGCCAGTCACTACACCTATCAAGTCTATCAACTCATTGGGCAAGGATGAAGATGGTCAACCTGTTGAAGTCAAGTTGTACAGATCTATGATTGGCTGGCTTATGTACTTAATTGCATCTAGGCCTACTATCATGTTTGCTGTTTGTTTATGTGCAAGATATCAAGTCTTACCTAAGGTTTCTTATATGAATGCAGTGAAGAGAATTTTTAGTTATTTGAAACAACAACCTAAGTTGGGGTTGTGGTATCCAAAGGATTCATCTTTTCACTTAGAAGCTTTTTCAGATAGTGATTATGCAGGTGATAACTATGATAGAAGATCAACAACTGGAGGATGCTAGTATCTTGGAAGAAGATTAGTCTCATGGAATTGTAAAAAGCAAACTATTGCAGCAACATCATCCACTGAAGCAGAATATGTGGCTGCTGCAAGCTGTTGTGGCCAAGTGTTATGGATGCAGAATAAAATTTTGGATTATGGGTTCAACTTCAAGAATAATCCTATCAACATTGATAATGAGAGTACCATTTGCATTGTGAAGAATCCAGTTTATCATTCCAAGACCAAGCATATTCAGATTAGGCATCACTTTATTAGAGATTTTTATGAGCATTGGCTCATTAATGTTGTTAAGGTTCACACATATGATAATGTAGCTGATCTACTCACCAAAGGATTTGATGTTTCAAGATTCAATCACTTGGTGGTGAGTATTGGAATGATTAATTACTAAGCTACATTTAAGGGGAGGACCGATTAGTTAGTCAGACAGTCCTATGCATTGCTTGAGGGGAGGCAATTCAATGCCTATTTGAAGATTCTGCCATTGTAAAGAGGAGACTGGAAAAGTACTTCTTTTTGGTTATATGAAAGTACTGCACTGAAAGTACTACTTTGGAAAGTACTGCGCACGTGGAAAGCACTGCTTGTCTTCTCAACGTACTTTTCCAACGGTCAAAAAGAGGGGTAAAATTCAAATAACGGTAACTTTGTTATTATGGGCTGTGATTTTTTAAATCTCACCTATAAATAACTACTCTCTGAATTTCCCTCTCATCTTTATACTTACAAATCTTTTCCATATTTTTCTCTCTTTCACAATTACTATTCATCAAACCACTTTCTTTGTTAACACACAATCAATGGCGAATCGAAATACTGTTTCTAAACACAACATGGTGGCTAATTTGGATAAAACTAAAGCTAATATCGTCTTCCATGACATCATTGATTTTCTCACTGGATCTCCAATCAGTTATGCGCTTTTGGTTGAACCAGACATTCTTGAGCCATGGATTCAACAATTTTGGGCGACTGCTAGATCTCACATGGAGAATGATGAGTCCTATATACAGGCTAAAGTTGCTGGAAGGATTGTAAGAGTTACTGAAGCGATCTCTTATTTGATGATGCTGAAGGGGCTATACGTTTTGATAAACAGCTTCTTTGGGATACTTTAAGTGACATTGGGTATGAAGGGTCTTTGACAAAAACAACATTCAAGAAACCCTTATTTAGTCCACATTTTTCACCTACACCATCTCCACAACATACTGAACATGCTGACTCAGAACCAGAAATCAATCCACCATCATCTGGAGGCGATGAGTATGCTATACCTCCTGAGGGATTGGTTTTGGATAATTATGTTTTAACAAGGGAGTTAGTGAGATTGAAGAAAGCTTCTGAAGCTCAAGCTGCACAGCTATCAAAATTGCAGACCAAGTTTAGACGATTAAAGTCTTTTGTATGGCCTCTGGTTCAACATCATCGATTATGGGTCAAGTCACAAAAGAGACAAGGGAAGAAGTTTAAGAAGACTTCCAAAGACAAAAAGGTTCAACAGCAATCTTCTATCCAATTGGGGAGGAATCTGGAGAAAGATAATTTGAAAGAAGATGTTGAATTTCATGCATATAAAGAAGATAAACATGCTGAGTTTTATGAAGAAAAAGAAGATGAACCTCAAGGTACTGAAGCACAAGTAAACATTGAAAGTACTCAGCCTGCAAGAACTGAAATTCAAAGTTCTGGTGTACAAAGTACTGCTGATCAAGGTACTGCTCTTCATGGAACACATAGACAAGAACTGATTACACCAAGGACACTTAATTTTGATGAAGAAGCTGGTCCGTCAACAATTTTACAAGAAGAAGAAGCCGATACACCCAAAGTAGTTCATCTTGAAAGTGTGTTGAAACAAACAGACCTTGATAGATCTTGAGCTCGTGGATCGTTATTTATGCCTATGTAATCACAAGCACAATAAAAGACAATCTCTACTACTTATATTTATCGGTGAATATAAACACAAGTAACACAAATAACTAAGAACTCGTGATCCTCTATGGATCGTTATATTAACTAAAACTTTGTTTTCCAATCGGTACATAACTCATTCTATTGTGTTCCTTTTATAGACAAGGAACCTAAACAAAACCCTAAACCGTTTCCCAAAAGCGTATAAACATAAAACTAAATAAGATATACACAATCACTTCCTAATAAAGCTCATGTATATCCAAACTAAATATACTAAACACGGAATAATCACTTCATGAAACAAACTAATAACTATTAAACTTGATTTATGTCTTGGTAGAATCCACACTACTTGATAGAATCTCTTGATAATTTCGGCATAATCCAAACTTCACATAATTCCCAACAATCCTCCCTAAACTGGAATTTGACTTGGTTAAGTTCGGTTTCTTGATAGATCTTTAACTAAACGACTCCGGAGGATTGTTCACGAACAACAACAACAAAGAATCCAAATAAGAACATCTCTTTGATGAAGAAACTACGAAACTCCATATCTTTGCGACAACAAATGACAACAGGTACATCAAAACATATTAGTTTCATACTATTCTCATCACATCCGGTGTGTAAACTCCTGTGAGAGGTGAATCATTGAAAATAATGGATTTGATGTCTCTTTACCAATAGCCATCACTCTTGGAGTAGCCATATGTTTAAGTTAAGTAAACTATGGTACATTGATAACCATCGATTTATTGGCAAACCGAAACCATATAAGCGGTTTGAGATGTCTTTACACATGCCGTTTGCTCGGGACTAGTCAATTCTTAGAATTGGTGAATTGATTACCAAATATGGTATTCCAATGCCTTTACCACAAGCCATATACAAGTGGGCTAGTCAATTCTTGGATTCCAAAAGGAATAAATCATGGTGAATTGAAAACCATACAACACTCGACAATTAAGCATGGGTGGTTGCATTCCCTATGATTTTGAGCAAACCATTACGACTATCAACAGATTTGATGTGTCTTTACCAAAGTTGTACCCTTGGACTAGCTAACTCTTTGACATACACAAGGTATATCGGTGAGTCAATAACCATCAAAAGTATACAACAAACACGCAATAAAAGTTAGACAAACCCAATTTTTTTTTTTTTTTTTTTTTTTTTTTTTTTAACTAAGAAAGAAAGAGAACAAAAATTACAAAATAAACAAAATATTACAATCAAGATGAACCTTTATGTTGCGAGTGAGTTTTAATCAAACCAACACATTGAGAAGCATGAAGCTCATCATTGCCAAGCTGGATTAGGAGATACTTCCAACTTACGTCTTAGCATTCTTTCCATAAATTCAACGGACAAAGGATAAATCTTATCCGATAACATACACAAAATCATACCACATTGTGTGCGAACCACATGAATACATGGTAGAGGATAAAACCTCCAACTCTCAATCTCCCACTTATGTGAATTCTTCCAAATAGAATACCCTTTACCTTACGGAGAATTAGAATCAAACAAGACTTGAAGATCACCCAATAAATATAAACGAGAACCCGTTGGTGAATGAATAGTATAATCTTGGTGACATGTTCATACAACATCTTCAAATCATGTCTATTCACCAAATGAAAGATTTCCTTCAAAAGTTGAGCGAATAACGGTATTATCCGATCGATAAGCGATGTTAAGCTTCGACTTTCCAATTGATCAATACCGCATGTGTTCCTTGGGAAAAACCTCAACAGTCCAACTTTAATAAAAGTTGACTCATCGGCCGTGAGATCTAAAGAAATACTCTTGGAAAGATGTTTCCTAGCCAGTCTGACAGAACTCCTTAAGGAATTAAGTTTCCTTTTAACCATACTTTTCTGCCTCCTACCAGCTATTTTATCTGTATCAATCTGTAGATCATCTTCCTTACTCAATGGATCACCCAAATCCACACTAGGCAATGCTTCAGAAGAAACAAAAGAAGACTCAGCAGAAACAACCTTATCAGTAGAAGGATTAGCTTCAGAAGTTGTTTCAGAAGTAACAACTGGAGAGATCACCAGAGGCAAAACAACATCAAAATTATCCACTATATCAAGCTGTTTTAGGTCTCTTTGCTTTAGGAACATCGACATAGTAGCAATCCTTTCCAATTTAGAAGAAGAAGTAGAACCGGATGAAGAAAACTTCATAATCATATTATCTTGTCGATCAAAGCATCATCAGACAAAGCAGAGATTTGCTTCATTGACATGCCAGAATTATAAATAGTAGAACTATGATTCTTCACAACTCTCCTCATATGAGCCCTCTTCTGAGCTACAGTCATTGGTTTTTCCCTTTTTGCTTTATGTCTTTGAGCAATAAGAGCTCTCCTCTTTGCAACCGCTTCTTGCTTCTTTTGATTACCAAGAGCCACCATTTGATCTACAAAATTCTCATTATCAAAAGATGCTCCTAATATAAGTTTTGCAAGATTTGGATCAGATGCACCTTGAGTAGTATAGGCATCCCATTGATCATCAGTAATCTTAGGAAATAATGCATCAAGCTCTAATTTTCTTTACGTAGACAAATTAGAATCGGTGAGCTTGAAGAAATTCAACAACTACTACGACTCTTACGCATATTTTCATAATCGGCAAACATCCTAGCTTGAGCTTGATTTTCTTCTTGATTACGGACTGAACCAATCATATCATCAATCACGACTTCCTTTCCTTTGTCGGAAGATTCCTCGTGAGAACCAATTTGAGCTTGAAGGAACAACCAAACCAACATCGGAAGAAACATGTTGAGACAATTCCTCAGCGGTGTAGAAAACTTGAAAGAAGAATTCAACTTATAAATTCTCCCAGCCATAAAAAATTCATCATCATCTGCTGAAGGTGAAGAATTTGGTTGTTCTTGTACAAATGAGGCTTGACCATGATCAGAAACAACCTCCTCAACTAGAACATCAGCAGTTGTATCAACAACATTTGGCTCCTTTGAAGTTTCAGTAGATACCTTATTCAAATATTGTCTTCTTCTTTTTCTAGCAAATATAATAGGCACCTTTCTCCTTGAAGATTCAACAATAGGAGAAGAAACATCAGATGTAAGAGCGCATCGGCCAAGATTCCTAGTGATGCATCTTGAGTCTCTTCTTGCTCCTCTTGAAAGAAACCAAAACTCTCTTTTGCCCTTTTCCCAGTAATTCCTCCAAGTTCTCAACTTTAGTCGCAACTCCACAATCTTACCACCAAGAGTAGACTTGGTCTCTGCAAGCTCCTTCTTGAGATCGGCCACCTCACTGCATACTTGTTCACTAGAGCATATATTGAGGTAAGTGTAATAGGGTCCTCGGCTCACCAACGATTGCTCGGTGGTAATGGGAGCTTCATTGGACCTTTCGGGAGTAATATTAACATGCTCATTAGAAAATCCTTCACCAAATTGATTCCTAATAGGACTAGGTGTGGGCAATCTATCGATATCAACTGAACCTCATCAAGAGAAACTTGTGTAGGTGATGGACTAGGACAAGGTCTAGGCGAAGGTATGGATGGAGGTAAGTCGATTAGATGCCTCGGCGATGCGAAGGGCCCTCATCAATAGCAAGCGAAGGATTACCATCGGTAGTATTGGTAGAAGGTAAAGTAACAACATTATCCTCATCGGTGATCTCATTCCCACGAGGTAACATGGCGCTAATAAAGGAAAATGTGTCCCTCAAATTTAGTTCTCATTGAAGCAAATAACTTAGAAGATAAAACTCCTATGGGATGAAAAGCTTGGGTTTGGGTAGAAACATCCAATATCATCTGTAAAAACCTAGGGTACATCAAAACTTGCCCTTTTCCTAGTTATATTCTCAACCATATTATCGAAAATAAACTTAGAAAATTATAAGTTAAACCACGAGATAGACAAATAATACCACATCCCAATTGAGTCGGCAGTCCCATCCTCGGTTTATTGCTTAAACATTTGAAGCAATGTATGAACCAAAACCTCCACATAGGACAAAGGCGATTCTTTAACCACATGTCAGTCCTTGTACCTTGATATCCAATTGCTCTAAGCCCATCAAGTACCACCACAACATTAGAATGATAAACTCCATTCTCATCATTCAAACGAAGTTGTCTTCTTATCAGCTCCTCTGTCACCACATACTCTGTTCCGTCAACCCTTGCTACAATCTCTGTATCACTCCTTTTCGTAGCCGATGCCCAAAATTGAGTAACCAAGGATTCATATATAGCATTTGGAGAATGTGTTAGAGCATACTGAATCTTTGATCTCTGTAAGAATTCAATCATCGGTCTATACAACTCGTCACCATTAGCGGTTCCCGAGCGACCTTATTATGATCATGTTTGAATTGAGCGCCATGAGAGATTTTGAAAGTTAGGGTTCGATTTACACAAATGGAAGTGTTTTGAATGAGGTAAAAGAGAATCACTTAATATGAGACGAAAATATGCAAGTAGAGAATAAGTAGAAATTTCCCAATTTTGGTCAAAGTTGACCAATCTTGACGTGGACTTCTACTTTTACTCAATTTCACTTTCAACCGGTGAAACACTAGCCATTCTGTTGAAGAATACCAATCGTGAAAACAGATCACGTATTCAAGAAGCTTGATAAATATCTTTTCTTTGTTTCACCCACTCGCATTAAATCTCATTACCACTTGAAACCGTCTATAAAACAATCCCAATGCACACATATCTCTTCATCAAAACCCCAAATATCATTACAAACCCTAATTCCATCAATGCTCCAAAATTAACCACAATAAAACATGAGTACCAAACACGAGATCATAGATCTCACAACATCATCCATCATCATCATCATCATCATCATCATCAGTGATGATTCAAACCCATGGCTTCATTACTTTCCACAACCATATCCACGACCAAAGAAATCACCCTTTCTCCCTTCTTGAGAAGATGATAGTGTAGTGAATCCAAGTGAATCTGCGATGATTACGATGACTCCTATAAGGAGAGAACATCTTACTCCCAACCTCCGGCACCTCGGCCTCAACGAAGGCCACGGGCAATCCACCACTCCCTAAAGATAGAGGTGGTTCTCGGTCTTCTGCATCGGGTTTTGGTGCATCAACACATATCGTATAGAGGAAATGCTTGAGGATAGTAGATGGGTTGCATTTTGGTTGAAATCAATAGATGAAGCACAAAGGACACATTATTTTCTTCATCATCATGATTTGCATCAATCCATCCTCTCCATTTTGATCCTTAGCATCCTCATCATAGTAGTTATGCATCTCCGACCATCGAGATAGAATGAATGGGTGGTTATGCAAGACTTCACAAATGCATATCCGACATCTAGTGTGAAAGATGTGACGATCATGCATATCCAACGACTGTTAGATGTTGGAATAGATGATATGTAATAGATTAGGATTAGCGGATCATGTAGATGCATTTGATGTTGTTTGTACTCTGTAAGGTATGTAAATATAAAGCTGTTTCTTGAATGAATGAATGAACAATTTGCTTGATACTTCTTTTGAATGAACCATATAACTTGATACATTGTCTTGGAGGAAACAAATGACTCACTTGACACTTTGAATTCGGTGAAACAAGCTTTAGAGCTTTCTTGACCATATCCCAAATGAACAACCAATCGCAAAGCAGAACAAACACGAGAGAAACACACAAACCAACAAAGAAAAACAAACTAAGATTACATTAGGCGGTTAGAGTTAGATAAAAGCAAACAAATATACAAAATTACATAGAAAATGCAAAGTGTACACAAATCCTCCCACAGGCATATGCCTCCCACGAGGCCTATGCCTCCCTTAAACTTTGCGGTTAAGGGTTAAGCATACCGATATGGACCACAAGGTGTTGAAACCTTGGTCCATCAAAAGCCTTGTTAACAAATCGCCACATTATTATCGGTATGAATTTTGACCACTTTTATCAAATTTTTATCATATGCATCTCTTATAAAGTGGTGCACGATTTCAATATGTTTTGTTCTCTTGTGAAAAGCTGGATTTTTAACAATGCATATGGTACTTTGATTATCAATAAAAATTGTTGTGTTCATGAAATTGTACCCATAATCCAACAATTGATTTTGAATCCAAAGAACACATCACGACAATTTGCGGCAACAACGTACTACCTTGATAGATGAGGTAGCCACGATAGTTTGTTTCTTGCATTGCCAAGAAATCAATCTCTTTCAAGGAATTGGCAACCTCCGGTGGTGGACCTCCTATCCAGTTGCACCGGCATAGTCACTATCACTATAAGCTTCCAACTTAAAGGAGACTCTTTTGGGTACCAAAGACCTAGTTGAGGTTGGCCTTTGAGGTACTTAAAGATCTTCTTAACACATTGAGATGGGAAGTCGGTGGAGTAACTTGATGTCGTGAACAAACACTCACAACAAAAGTAATATCGGGCCTTGAAGTTGTTAAATACATCAAAGAGCCAATCATAGACTGTATAAATGAACATTCACGGTGGATCGCTTCATTGTTGGTCTTTGTCTTTGGAGCTTCATAAGGTGTAGTGGCGGTCCTTACACCCTCCATACCAAACTTTTCAAGATGTCCTCACATATTTGTCTGGTGATAAAGATACCATCGGTTTCTGCTGAACTTGGAGACCCAAAAGAAAGTCATCTCTCCATGGCACTCATCGAAACTCTCCTTCATAAGCTCCTCAAACTCCACGCACCAAGCTTCCTTTGTGGATCCAAAATAATGTCATCCACATACACTTGCACAAGAATAATGTCGTGGAATTCTTCTTAAGGAATAGAGTCTTATCAATTGCACCTCTTCTATAACCATGCTTGGAAGAAATGTAGAAAGCCTAGCATACCGGGCTCGGGTGCTGATGTAGTCCATAGAGAGCTTTGACTACCTTGTAAACATGATTAGGATGATCGGATCTTCAAATCCTTTAGGTTGAGTGACATAAACCTCCTCTTCAATTTCACCATACAAGAAGGCTCCTTTAACATCCATCGATAGACCATAAAACCCATATAGGATGCATAAGCTAAGAAAATCCGTATGGCCTCAACTCTTGCCACGGTGCAAACACTTCATCATAATCTATCCCTCCTCTTGTCTATACCCACATGCAACTAATCGGCTTTGTTTTTAATGACAACACCTCGTGCATCTCTCTTATTCTTGAAATCCATTTAGTCCCAATAGCATACTTACCATCGGTAGTGGTACCAATATCCAAACCTGCTGATTTTGAAATTGTTGCATCTCATCTGCATTGCTTCAAGCCAACTTGAGTCTTCAAGAGCACGAGTAACCTTGGTTGGTTCCACTTGTGAGAAAACAAGCAAACAAACAATGTTCATAGTCGTGTGATTGTCTCTCTGCGATTTGAGACATAAGAGATAAAAGCCACGACCATATTTAGAGCGTGCTCTGATGCCCTTGTTCTAACGGTGCATTAGGATCACCAATAATATTAGTGCGTGGATGAGCATTGTTGATCCTTGTAGTAGTAGTGGTGTTGACATCAATGGAGGAATCAAGATTAGTCACGATGGGTTCAAAGTCGGTGTCATAGGAAGGTGTGTTGAAGATTCACCTTTGGGTTGATGATGACCAAGATCGAAGGTTTTGGAAACCGTGTATAAGGTTCTCAAGGTGCATTGACACTCTAGTAGAGATAGGAGTAGAGTCAACATGTCTTTCGGCCGAATGGGAGAGGTAAGGAGAAAGCAGAATCACTTTCGGTGAATTGATGTTTCCAGATTGCTTCACTGGCACTCTCCTCAACATTCCTCTCGGCGTCTAAATTGGCTACATACTCTTGTTTCTTGATCGGCAAGGTCCTCGGCATAATGGAATTCATCTTCACTCACATCAAGATAATCTTTAGAAGTGTCACCTACAAAATTGTTAGGGAGAAAGAAGGCACTACAATGGGTTGTTCATCATCTTGGACCCACTGTCGAATGAGCATCCATAGTCCACCTTTGGTAGTTGGAGATGCTTGAGAATCGCATGTTGGTTAGCCATATGTCTAGAATAACCCAAGTAATCGGTCAAGTAATCAAGGTCAAATGACCAAACATGACCACATCCTTGAACATTAGGCTTGTCTTCTAGAAACCTCAGTTCAATGTCTCCTCAATCTTCTTAGCGGATACATTGTAAACCACATGCGCCTTACTATGAGCGAGAATATCCCACAATGTAACCATCATCGACTTTCTCATCAAATTTGCCCAACGGATCACTTGTATTCAAAATTGTCACTTGACGAAAGCGGTTTAAGGTAATGAATAACGGAACTTTCCCAAAAAGAAGTTCATATGGTGTTTTGAGATGTGGTCTAGTAATGGACACTCTATTTAGTACATAACAAAATTGTACCAACGACTTGATCAAAACATGGTTGGAAGTTTAGAGTGCATGACATTGATCTTGCGACCTCTATTAAGGTCCTATTTTTCTTTACGCCACCCCATTTTGTTGAGGGGTTCTTGGAGTGCTATAGTCCCGTTTGATTCCTTTTGACCTCTGAGTTCTATAAGTATAGCATTCTTGAACTCGTCCCATTATCACACCTAATTCCTTTCACCTTTTGTTCAACGATTTTCAATAAGGGTAATGAAGTCTTTCAACACTACGGATGTTTCATCTTTGGTCCTTAGAAAGAATACCCAACAAAATTTGCTATAACCATCGGTGATCACCGGACAAAAATATTTATGATCAATGCTTCTCACTTGAGTTGGACCAAGCAGATCCATATGAAGCGGTGAAGAGGTTCGAAATAATGCTTCTTTGCGATATGAACACCTTTGTATGAGGCTCTGTCTTGCTTTCCTTTGTTGCATGCAACACGTTATGATCATTGGTGAAAACTTTGGAAGGAAGACCTTGAACAAGGCCCGGTTTAGAGAGCGGTTTATGGTCTTGAAGTTGACATGGGCCATCCTTCATGCCATTTGGTGGACTCATCCACGGATGCTTTAGCCACCAAACACGTTAAGTCACTCTTTGGTTTGACATCGATTAAGTTGAATGTATAAAGATTGTGATTGCGAGGAACTTTCGGTGAATTGAAGTTTCTTACGGGAGTTTGAAGTCTTTAGATAGCACAAGACATTCATCCTCTGTGAAGAGTACTTTGTTCTTGGTGTCACATATTTGTGAGGCGAAAACAAATTGAAGTGTTGAAGTTCCTTGACATAATATACATTCTCAAAGTCCGGTGAGGTGTTTTGATGGTCCCTTTCGATAATTCTTCCATCACTTCCTCCAAAGGTTACATTGCCTCCTCCTTCAATGGGTACAAAGTTATGCATCATATCCTGTTTCACGACATACTTCTAGAACAACCACTATCAACAATGCCAACATCTTTATGCTTAAGGGGATGATCCTACAACAACAACAAAAATATATGAGAAATTAGTACACTATGGAGCTCAGTCATTCTTGACTTGAACACCTTGTGGATCATATGAGTTATGCCATGCGAGTATAAGATCCACTATTGTTCTTGGGTTTCCATTGAAACTTAGGTCCTGTTTATTCCAAGAACAACTGCTTGAGGTCTTGACAATGATGTCCCGATACCCTTTCCCATCGGTCATAGGGTTAACATATCTAGGCCAAAACCATTTTTAAAATATTCACTTGTTGGTTGAACATATGGTTTTACAACCGGTCTTCTCCAGGAAAAGGAGTATTAGTATTAGTTGCTTGTGGAACATAAGGTGGTATATCATTAACATTGGTCCACATTGGTCTAGATTTCCTAGAATCACCACACCTACTCATCCTTTGCTCATGATAATCACAATCCTTAATTAAATGAAATTTACTTCCACACACAAAACATGTCTTACATTTAGAAGATTTATTCAAACCAAAAGATGTGTTATTACAAGCGAAGTATTCAAACCAAAACCATGAAAAGAATTGTTTTAACGATACTATTATGCAAAGAATTAAAAGCAAGTCTTGAGGCAAGCTGTCTTGGAAGTGGATTCCTTGGCGACAACTCGACATGCTTATTGGTAGTCTTGGGTGCGGCGGGGGTGAAGACTTGGGAAGGTCGGACTTGTCATTTGAATCACACTCTGTAGACCCTTGCTTGGAGGACTTGTCCTTTGTTAACACAAGAGACAAAGTCATTAGAAGAAATATCGAGTGCAGCAAGTCCTTTGACTTTTGCCATAGAGATGGTGTGATCCATCAAAGTCAACGATAATGGAAAGGTCAATGGGCATGTGCTCACCTCTAATAGGTCCACGTCTGACATGTAGGTCACCTTCTTTCACAAAATTAGCTAGGCTGGTGGTGTAGATTTTCGAGTGTCATCTCTAGCTTCTAATCCTACATACTTCTTAAAGCCTAAACCTATAGTAGTATTTGGAGTTTGACTAGCATAGATGTGACTTGCTAACTTGTTTCCATTTAATATCCATTCTTTATGCCTAGCAATTTCCTCATTAAGTTTCTCTTTAAGCTCTAAATTTTCGACACTACATACGCTCTTAACTTCTCGGACCACTTTAACTCATTTTAGCACATTCGAGATCCCTTTCTAATACACCTATCTTCTCATCATAAGCTATTTGATTCTTACGAAACCAAACCTTTTGTCTTTCTAGTGTTTTTAAAGCTGTTTATAAGCTTCAACTTCCACATAGCATTCATTATATTTAGGTTCCAAAATATCATAAGCTTCTTTGAGTTCATTATAACGCTCACTACAACCAAACAAGCAGTTTTGTACACGAGAGATGCCCATCAAGGCAATCGATCATGCCTATCCTCACGAAGTACGACTTGCAATCAAACCAACGTTATCATTACGGGACCATCATTATCTTCCTGCTCATGTTGCTTCCAGTCCACATTGCTATCTAGAGTGACCAAAGCGGTGATCCCTTTGAAGTTCTGCCTCCTTACGATCTGGCGATAAGAAGAGTATCTTGTCTCATCACCGACTTTCTGTCTTTGCATTCTCTAGAAAAGTGACCCATCTGTTGACATGTGAAGCATTTAACCTTCCTCTTGTCAAACCTCATTGGATCTCGTCCTTTGAATCCAAACCTTACGCGACTTTTCGCTCAAAATTCTTGATATCCATGGAAAGCATGGCCACCGCCACCTCGACTTCATCTCTTCCATCTCAAGCGGGTCCACACGATCAAAATCCTCATAGGCGGATCTGCTGAGGATCATAATCGACAAAGAAGGATCCAAGAACATCTTCCATAATACCACTCGATTTAGAATGAGAGCTTGATGAAGGAGTAGCATAAGATGATGATGAATATGGGCTTGGACCATAACTTATCTTTGGGGTAGAGGCTCCAACGAATGCGGTGTGACTAGCGAAAGAAGATGATCTAAAGGACTTCTTACATCATGTTCAAGAGCTTTAAGTTTGTGGTACTGACTCATCAAAGGTAATCATGTCCAAACCACCTTTAGCTTTTAAAGCAATGCTTACGTGTAGCCGGGATGGAGGTAAAGACCTCGAAACTTAGAATTACAATCATCATTATCGGCTTTGCTGCGGTGATTTAATGACTTAAAATCTTGTGAAACTTGTCATAGCCCTTGTGAATTCCTTCCTCTTGATTTGAAAATCCACAAAGCTGTTGTCTCGGCATGGACTTTTTCGGTCTCTAGACTCCTCATTCCACGAACTTTGCCTTAATTGCTAACCATATGTCCTTAGCATCTTGCATGAAGTGAAAATCACTCAAGTGATCCTCGGGAATAGCTTGAAGAAGAATGGTTCTAACCTTGGTTTCTCTACGAACCTTGATAATTCTTGATGATTTTGGGAGGAACATTAGTCATCTTACCCGACATCCGTGGTAGTTCTCTTCAAACTGTTTCCTTCAAGACTATCTCCCATAGATTCCAATCAATGTTGGAGATCCAGTTCGCATCTTCATCGCCCAAAGATCATACTCCTCCCTTTTAGGTAAGGAAACTTAGCATTGCTATTAGAGACTTAGTTGTTGCGGATGGGTGGAGTTTTGGTTGTTGGTGATTTCAACATCAACATCGATCCGAGCATGATAATTTTGTTATGGTTGTATGGGTGTTCGAAAAACTTGTCCTTAGTATCGTAGAGACTCTCACGAGGCTCGATACCACTTGTTGAAACAAGACGGACCTTGATAGATCTTGAGCTCGTGGATCGTTATTTATGCCTATGTAATCACAAGCACAATAAAGACAATCTCTACTACTTATATTTATCGTGAATATAAACACAAGTAACACAAATAACTAAGAACTACTGTGATCCTCTATGGATCGTTATATTAACTAAAACTTTGTTTTCCAATCGGTACATAACTCATTCTATTGTGTTCCTTTTATAGACAAGGAACCTAAACAAAACCTAAACCGTTTCCCAAAAGCGTATAAACATAAAACTAAATAAGATATACACAATCACTTCCTAATAAAGCTCATGTATATCCAAACTAAATATACTAAACACGGAATAATCACTTCATGAAACAAACTAATAACTATTAAACTTGATTTATGTCTTGGTAGAATCCACTACTACTTGATAGAATCTCTTGACGATAATTTCGGCATAATCCAAACTTCACATAATTCCCAACATAAAAGCAACAAATGGTTTTGAGATGGTTATAACAAAGGTTATCAATCCACCATGTTTAACAAAAGGATTGGCTAATCCATGAGCAAACGGCTCTGGTAAAGATATCTCAAATCCGTTATATAGTTGACAACTTGCTAATAAGTTGTATGGTAATCAACTCACCATATCAGAAAATGTAAAGAGTTGGCTAGCCCACAAGAAAAATGGTTTGTGGTAAAGGCTGTGGAAAAACCATTTATATGGTAATTAGTTCACCATGGTTGAAAGAACTAACTAGTCCAAAAGGGTACAGCTTTTGGTAAAGATAAATCAAATCTGTTGATAGCTGATGATTTGCTAAAAATCATATGGTTATCAATGTACCATGGTCTTACACACCTAAACATTTGGCTACTCCAGAGTTAATGGCCTTGGTAAAGAGACATCAAAACCATTAAAATTTCAATGATTCACCTCTCACAGGAGTTTACACACCTGGAAGTGATGAGAATAGACTGAAACTTAAAAGAACTGATGTACAATTTGTCATATCTTCTTTGAGTTCTTTGAAATGATGGAGCTTCTTGATAGTTCTTGAAAAAATTCTTGATAAAGATTACTTTGATGATGATTATACAAGCACAGAGATTACAAAGACAAAATCTGAAGATAAAGACACAATCCTTGAAGACAAAGATGTTAAAGATACAAATACAAAGGAACTTGAAATAAAAAAAAGTAGAATTCAAGTTAGGGGAGGATTGTTGGGATATATAAAGTCAAAGTGCTGAAGAGTCAAAGTACTGAAGTCAAAGTACTGCTAGAGAAGAATGTCAAAATCGCTCGATCATCAAAGTCTTGCAAGGTTAAAGGATCATATGTAAAATCGTTAAGGATTATATTGTAATTCTAGAATGTTCTAAGTTTAGTTTAGTATTACTTGACGTACAAGGAATAGAATTGTAAACCGACTAGGGTTATCCTTAAGCCTATAAAAGGACCCCTAGATTGGTATTAGACGTACGTGCATTATTAGAGTTTTTAGAGAGTACGATATTAGAGTTTTAGAGTTGTTAAAGAATCTGTATAACAAGCAGGTTCTAAGTATTAATAAAAATCGTTGAAGTTAAATACCCATGACCCATGACCCATAACCCATGACCCATGACCCATAACAAAAATACCCATGGGCAAAGAGGCGTTCCACGGATCCACGGCTTTGTGCTAGCCGGATCCCAAGTGGAAGGATCCGTGGGATCCGGGAAACAGAGGGATTTTCCTCTATAAATAGTGAGCCATTTCTTCATTATTTCTCACCCTTTCCAATATACTTTCTCCCCGAGTTAAATCTCACTAACCTTAGATCCAAGAGATCTATGTTTGTAGTTTTGTTTTGTGTGATCTTTTAGGTTCCTCTTAAAGGCAAGATCACAACCTTTGAAGTCAAGCAAGCTCAAGTCCATGAGTTGCCATGCTTCTTCATCATCAAGGCTATTGAAGTTCCTCTTGTTGATGATCTCTATCTTTCTTTAAAGAAGTGTAGTGTTGAAGACATTAGTGAAAGATGTCTCAAGTATCAAGACGAAGATATTAGTGAAGGGTATCTATCGTCTATAGGATAAGCACTTGTGGTAGGTGCTTAGAAGTCAAGACAAGAAGCATTAGTGAAAGGTGCTTAGAAGTCAAGACTTGAAGCATTAGTGAAAGGTGCTTTGAAGTAAAGACACAAGACATTAGTGAAAGGTGTTTTGTAGATCTAGTCAAAGGCATTAGTGAAAGGTGCCTTAGATGTACATTCGATATGGTGTGTTTCGATGTACTAGATAGACTAGCATTAGATCCAAGGATATTGATGTCCTTGATGATGTTGTAAAGGAGTAGATCTCCTTTGGGATTAGTCATTGGTGTAGTGTGGTAGTAGTTCCTCCATTGCAATGGAACTAGGTGCTTAGCCTAGTACCTAATAAAGGGTAGGCAACGTTGTGAAGGTGTAGTTCACCTAAGGTGTGAAAGAACTCGGTGGTTAGCCTAGCACCATATAAAGGGTAGGCGACGTTGTGTAGGTGTGGTTCGCCTTGGTGTGAAAGAACTCGGTATTTAGCTTTGTACCGGAAAAAGGTTAAGCGACGTTGTGAAGGCTTCTCCGCCATAAGGAGATTGGTGTAGTGTTTACGAACTCTCGAGTAAGTGACTCGGGGAGTGGAGTAGGGAAAGGAAGGTGTCCTTGTAGCCGAACCACTATAAATACTCGCGTTGTGGTTTTGTGCTTCTTACTCTTTATCTTTTCATTACATATCTTAATATGCTTGTTTATCAACATCCAACACACACAACTAAATAGATTGACATAAGTCGATCTAAATAGTTTAAAAGAAAGTTTTAATTGGTAAAACTATTCAACCCCCCCCCCCCTTCTAGTTTTCCACAATTGGCATCAGAGCTTCGTTACCAAGTTTCTTGAAGTATATTGTACTTTAAAAACTTGATACGATCCATAGTTAATTGAAAACTACAAAGAAGGTTTTCATAAAACAAACACCATGTTTTTCAAAAACTATATGTTTGGATGTTGAGTTGATAACAACATTTTTTATATATCTTTTCATTTAATTGCACTAATCTTCTTTGTGATGTTGATTAGTCAAAGCTCATACCCACCAAGCTTTAGGAGATGCTTGGTAACAAGAATACCTTCCTTAAGAAGGTATCTTAAACGCAAAGGAGCGAGAATCGTCTAAGTGACATTTGTCATTTGTAAAGACATTCCTAAGTGCACTCGGGTATGACTTTCCACTTATATCCGAATGATATTAGTTTAGTAAATAAGTGTTATGTGTTAGGTATCTATTTGAGTAGATTTTTGTGTTTACATGATCTACATGAAGCTTCGTTAGGAAGCCTTTTCTCTCATCGTGTTATATTTCTCGCCTATAGTCATAGTATATATAGCTTATGTTTTATTTCTTTTAATCCTATAATAAAACAAAACATGAATTTCAAAATTCCTCCTTCCCTATTAATAATCCCACTCGACGCCCACTTTATTCAATCCTCACTTTTCAAATTTTCCAATTTCAAAATTCCCTCTCATTTAAAAACTTCATCTTCCTCCTCATTCCATCTCATCCGAAACCAAGAAGATCCATCATCAACATGGTTTACATCGCACTCGTGCTCATCGCCCTAACACTCATCGCACTTGTGTTCCCTATGATGAAGTTCACATACGGAGACATTTACTTTGTGTTGTTAATCTATATTGGGGTCATATACCCAACCCTTTGTATCATCCTTAGTATTGAAATGCAATATTATTAATCTAGTTTATCTAGGTTACTATTATGTGTTTATCATTCCTTTGATTTATATGTTTTATATTTTGTGATACATTAGAGGTCATGTATGCATGCTAAAAGAAAATGTAGGATAAAACATATCTCGTGGTATAAAAGCAGAAACCTTTTATCAAATCATGGAAAACTAGAAGGGGGTTGAATAGTTTTACCAATTTAAAACTTCCTTTTAAATATTTAGATCGACTTATGTCAATCTATTTGGTTGTTTATGTTGGACGTTGATAGATAGATATATAAACGTGTAATGAAAGATAAAGAGTAAGAAGCACATCACCACGACACAAGTATTTATAGTGGTTCAGCTACAAAGACACCTTCCTTGCCCTACTCCACTCCCCGAGTCACCTACTCGAGAGTTCGTAAACACTACACCAACTCCTTATGGCGGAGAATCCTTCACAACGTCGCTTAACCTTTTTCAGGTACAAAGCTAAATACCGAGTTCTTTCACACCAAGGCGAACCACACCTAACACAACGTCGCCTACCCTTTATACGGTGCTAGGCTAACCACCGAGTTCTTTCACACCTTAGGAGAACTAATCCTTCACGACACAACACCTAATCTCAAGGAGATCTACTCCTTGTTACAACACCATCAAGGATATCACCATCTTTGTATATAAACAAATACATATATGTATAACGATGCACCTCATCGATTATACGACCTAGGCATTCTTCCTAAATGCTACTTGATTTGATACTTTGGCATCCTTCACTAATGCCTTTGACACAACGCTTGGCACCCTTCACTAATGCCTTCGTCTTGACACCTTTAGCATCCTTCACTAATGCTTTGACACGGATGATGAGCACCTTTCACTAATGCTTTCATCTTGACACTTTCGGCATTCTTCACTAATGCCTTCAACCCAACATCTATGGAGAAAGGAAGAACTATCAACAAGATAACCTTAGTAGTCTTGATGATGACGAAGCATGGCAACTCATGGACTTTGAGCTTGCACGTCTTCAAGAGGTGGTGATCTTTCCTTTAAGAGGAACCTAGTAGATCACACAAAAACAATTGACAAACTACATAGATCACTTAGATCTGAGGTTAGAGGGTTAGAATACTTTGGGGAAGTATATATGAAAGCACACATAGATAGGAAGAAATGGCTCTCTATTTATAGAGGAAATTCTCTTCTGCTTACCCGATCCCACGGATCCCTACCACAAGGTATCCGCTAGCACAAAGCTAGGATCCGTGGTCCGCTCTTCTTTGCCCATGGGTATTTTTGGTTATGGGTCATGGGTCATGGGTTATGGGTTGATCCATGGTTTTCTTTCTAGATACAATGTATCTTAAGGATACAATGAACTTGGTTAAGTGGTATATATA
The DNA here is from genome assembly GCA_022545495.1 of Chrysanthemum lavandulifolium. Taxonomy (NCBI): domain Eukaryota; kingdom Viridiplantae; phylum Streptophyta; class Magnoliopsida; order Asterales; family Asteraceae; genus Chrysanthemum; species Chrysanthemum lavandulifolium. The sequence goes on from CM040240.1 coordinate 88,100,489, forward strand.
AAACCATGGGTTATGGGTCAAAACCATTTGCTAGTATTTACCCATTTAGTATATACTTGTATTTACCCAATTTAGCATACACTTAGTTTTACCCATTTTAGTATACTTAGTTTAAGTATATGTTTAACCCAATATGTAAACACTAGTTGTTGTACATATGTATCTAAATCATAAAATCACTTATACTTGTTTTAGTGTTTTATGTGAAAGCGTAAGTGTGTTAGAAAACTATTAACTCAAACTATTTACGTACTTTATTTGTTTCGTTAAAATGATTTTATATTTGTTATCGACAAAACATTAGAAGATCGTAAAATATAAATAAACGTTTTCACGGATTATTTGTATTAACAATCTCCCTTTTGTTGATGACAAAACATAAAATTATTTTAAGGAAAAATCTAAAATTGTAAAAGTTTGAATTTGTAGTTTTTACTTTCTTCTCCCCCTTTTTGTCGAAACAAAAAGTGTTAAAAGAAACTAACACAATTTTTATAAGAGAGAAAAAAAATTTAAAAATGTAAAGAGAGTAAGTGACGGGAATGGTACTCGTCTTAACTCCCCCTTGACGAGTCCATCCCTATGTAAGGGCGTCAAGGACATAACGTAAAATAAACTAATTGTGTTTGCAATTAAGTTTGCAAATGGTTCGTCTAAGTTACGAGAACGTGCTCCCCCTTGAATATTGCAATGTTGCAATGGGGTGTCATGAAGTGTAACCTAAAATTGGATTAAGTTTGCAAATGATTTTTGCAATGTCGTTTGACACAAAGCTCCCCTAGCTTTATGGTGTCAATATCTTCATGTGTATTTTGAATAACTACAAAACAAAGGTTAGAAAAACAAGAGTATAGTGCATAATTTCCGCAAAAGAGACTCAAGTTAGTAGAAATTTGTGCTACATATTGACGGATCCCACGGTTCCCTTCAAGGAGGATCCGTCTAGTTATCTGGAAGGGATCCTATTATTCATTACAGTTTCTTCAAAGAAGAAGAAAAGTCAAGGAGTGCTATTTGAGGAATGAGATATATGTACAATATAGCAAGCACAACACACATAATAATCATAGCATACAAGTATTCATTCAATAAAATAAGAGATACACAACCAAATTTCTAAAAACTAAGAGAATGAACTTTAGCCATATAAGTACTACTAATGATAATCTCATTACGAGATTTAGAATGTGACAATGTGCTTAAGTCTAGGGATGGGTGGACTTGTTGAATTGATCTAACTTTGCAAGAAGATGATTGAACGTGAAATGTATCTCATTTCGTACTTCTTGAACAAGTCCTTGAGTTTTTAGACAATTTGGGCAAATATTGTCTTGGTTTGGCCCCGAAGGAAAAAGGATGTTTTGAAGGGGCTCAATGTGTGTTTGAGGGTCTTTATTTTGAGAAGTAGGAGAGGTTCTAAAATGAGGGTGGTAATGGAACTTCTTCCATATGATCAAGGTTGTTCCTTGTCTCCCATGATGGGCTAGTTGAGTTGTAGGTGGTTCCCGATTCAACGAAAAGGTTGGTGAATGGGAGGTTCTTGGTGATGAATGGAACAATGAATATATGTTTGGATGCGAAAGAGGCTCATTCAATGAGTGTAGTCCATTCTCAATGAATGAAGGTTTTGATGGCTTGCTAGAACTATCCATGTTAGGTTTGGAACTAGATGATCCTTTTTCTAGTTGGAAAGATTTGATGCTAATCCTTGCGGTTCTCTTAGCTTTTGTTGGATGGGTTTGATGAGGTGGGATTCTAGAGTCATTATCTCTAATGGGAGATGTTTCGGTGGATGAAATTTCATGGATCATTTGGCCCTTTCTTTTGGATGATCCTATGTTTGAGGAGTTGTTGCTAAGAGCTTTAGTCATGGTGATGAAGGTGCTAATGTGAGCTTCTAATTTCTTGTTTTTGAGAGGTAATTGAGGATGGTGCCATAAACCTAAGATTGTTTGGTTTATAAAGAGTAATTTGAATTTGGGAATTAAATTCTTGACCACTTAGAAGACTGAAGAGTGTCTAAATACTCATCATTTTTGTACTATCTAGATCAAAAACATCCGAAAACACTCGAAACACATCAAAATGATAAAAATATCACAAACAAGTGTTTTATGTGTTTTAAATGCAAAACATCAAAATCGGATGAAAACGTATCAAGTTTGCATAATTGGCGCTTTAGTCCCCAAGTTGCAAAAGTTTTCAAAATTAGTCCTGTAATTCAAAACTTGTAAAATGTCATTTAAGGTCCATGAGATTCAAAACTTGTCAAAATAAACCCTTTAAAGTTTAAAATCACAAAATGACAACTTTAGTCCTCAAGTTTGGAAAATGTCAAATATAGTCCTTGGTTAATTTAAAAGTGAAATTTATCAAAATAAACCTTGTACTATTCATAAATGACAAAATTGGTCCTTATGATAAACTTTGGAGAAATTACATTTTTGGTCCCTCAAGTTTCAAACTTGACAGTTTTGGTCCCTGGATTTACAAAAAATGGAAAATAATCAATATTGGTCCTTGTACTATTCACATATGGCAGGAATGGTCCTTGTGTTAACTTTGGGAAATGGACAGTTTCAAACCTTCAAGATTGGTGGAATTACACAAATGGTCCTTGTGATGTTAAGCTTAAACAAACGGACCCTATTATTAACCAAATCAATCCAAATCCTTTAACCCTGGCCCAATCCATAGCCCAAACCCAACACCCGTTATTAAACCCGGTCAAATAAGGTCAAACACCCAAGAACCCACCTTCCTGCTCACTTATCTCTTCCCCTGCGATACCCAAAACCGGAGTGGTTTTCTCACCACCTCCTTTCCACCTTATCCTACCACCTTTCCACTCATCCCTCCTTACCAACTAGCCCACAACTAATAAATGCTTCCCACCATGTAACTTTCATCATTACACTCTCAATCTCTGTTTTGCTTTCCAAATCATTCCTACTCCATGACTACTTCACATATTGTCCCCTACACCTCACATAACATCCCAAACTTCTTTAATTGCTCGAAATTATCTCAAGCAACCATGAGCACTTTTGGCGCCAAAATCTATTTTAAAGGTCGTGATCATTTTGATCGGCAATGGCTAGGATTGTAAGTGGGATATGCTCGTAATCAAGTGGAAAGATAAAAAGTCTATAAAGAAGAAAGGGCATGCGAAGAAAAAAATATCTAGTTTAATTTCATTTTATGTATTGTCGTTTTAATTAACTTTCAATTTCGAAAGATAATTTCCGACTTGAAAGTACTTTGTTAAGCATATTCAGTGTATTATTAAACTTTATCAAGTATCAATTTCAAGTGTTAAGTCCTATCTCGGTTTATGCATATTTTAAAATTTCAAAATTTCATGAAGTGTTGAATGTTGTTAAGCGATTATTATTATGGACTCTTAAGCCACTATAAGCTCCTATATAGCTTATTAAAGCTATTAGATACTCTAAAAGCGTTTAGTAGCCAAAACCGAAATTCACAAAATACCAAATAAATAGTTTAAAAATAAAAGCCATGGTAAAAGGTACAAGAAAATTTGGAGCGAGGTTGATATTGGATGGCCTTGGGTTTAGAGCTTTGTGGAAAGCCATAGGTTGTGTTTCATCCTCGGTTCTCGATCTACATTGGAATTCAAATTTGTAAGCCATTTATGGAAAATTTGCATTTCTAGTTTCGATGTTTAATCCTTGTTATTTATAGCTTAATCTTGCTTTAATATAGTTAATATTAATTAATCAAGAGGTAATTTGGTTTAAAATTTGTTTTAGTATAGAAAGCTTAAAACTGTCTCATTAAGGACCTGTTTGGTTACGCATGATACTCGTGTTTTGAAGCTTGTGGTTTTGTTAATTGTTGTTGTTCGAGTTACTTAGGTTCTAAATAGTCAATATAAGCCATAAAATACAATTACTATAAGATAAAAAGTCAAAATCTCATGTATTTGCCCTTAATGATCCCTTGTTGGGATTTTGAGTTGCAAAATTCATTTACAAGCTTAAAGGTTGTTGGTCTAGCTTTAGATAATCTCATTTTAGCTTATTACAACATAATTAGTGAGTAAATTCAATTCAAAGTTCATTAAAGTCAAACCTTCAGTTTAATCAAAAAGTCAAAATGTTGTCCTGTGCACAGTGAGTAGGCTCAATTTGATAAGCTCACAAATAGCTTATTAGTTGGCTTCTTCCTGTGATTTTTAGTTCTTTGGACAGCTAACATGGTCCTCTTTAAGTTCCAAGTTTAAAATTTCAAATTGCAGCTTATTTGATAAGCCTGCATGTGCTTATCATTTAGTCCCATATCAATCAGCATATGTTAAGTCATCCTCGTTGGTTTTTCAAATTCTTCATAAGCTTCTCACAAGCTATTTAGTATAAGCCAAACCGAGTAATTTAGTTTTTAGAAAGCTTAATTGGTCATCTAGTTTATCCAAGCATTTGTTTCCATTTTCTAGCTTATTAGATAAAGGCGCAATAAGCCTTTTGTTTGTCCCATTTTCGATAACCAAGCATTCAAGAAACTATAAGCTTTTCATAAGCTCCTTATAAGCTCACCGATGAACAATACGGTGAGTAACTTAGCTTTTGGAAAGCTTATTAGGTCAACTTGTTAGTCCAAGTATTCATTTTACTACCTAGCTTATTTCAAGACCTAAATTCTAGCTTAAAAGTATCTAGTACCTTAAATGGTTCTGTGCAAAAAATCGGATAAGCTATTGCTTAATTATTGCTTGTTCGGTGCTTATTCCTAGTTTCGTGCTCATTCACTCTTCATTTTAGCTTATTATCAATATTGAGCTTATTTCTATTTTACATGTTGCTTAGTTATTAGCTTTTAGCCAACTTAGCTTGAAAATTGTTCTTATTTTACTTTATTGGCTCTTTGTTGAGTTAATAAGCTCAATACAGAGCTTATTGGTAGAATTTAGAATAAGTCATAGTTATAAAAAATGCTTATCATTATTAGTTTGATTAGTTTGTAAAAAGAAAAACCAAAAAAAAAAAATAGTTGCAAAAAAATAGCATTGCTGGGATTCGAACCCTGGCCACCCAGCTCACCACACACACTCATTACCATCTGCCCTTGGGACTTGTCTCGGTTTAACTTTGCACAATTAAATACATAGACCTTGTTTTTCTTTTAAGCTTATACGTATAATATAGCTTATTTCCAGCTTATTTAGACCAGATTTTTCATCTTTTGTATTTTTTATAAAAGTGTATTAGTATTAAGTATTTTATAAAAAAGTTTCAGATTTTTCTCATTAGTTTTAGTATTTTTAAACATTTAATTAGTGTAAAATCTTAATTAATTCATAATAAAAATATAAAAGTCAAAAAATATAAATCTTTTTCTAAAATTTTCTTTTATCATATAGTGCGTGAAAAATTGTTTTTACACTTGTAGGACTTTTATTTCATAAATTTTACGTTTTTGCTTGCGCTCCAGCGTAATTTTTAAACGTAACGCTCGTTTTCATTTTAAACCACGTTTCTAGATAATTTAGGATTACGTTTTAGTTAATATAGTTTATTTAAGTCATTTTATTTTATAAAATCACAAAAACATCATTGTAAAAATAGTGATAGCGTTTATTTAATATATTTTAACTTTTTAATTTCTTTTAATTTGCATTTAAGTCGCTGTAATTTGTAGATCTTTTCTTTAGGTAATTATCCATCAAAACCTTCGATCACTATCCTTAGTGATCATTCTATCATCGATCAAGTGTTTATACACCAATTCATCCTCCGTGGGACTTAACGACCGTGAATCCACTATATTCCTCCGATCTTAAATTGCATTGGTGTGTGATCTGTTTTGAGTTTCTTACGGTTGGTCATTCACAAGTGGCTAGCTTATGTGAGATAACAGCGGTTTTGCACCAATCAAATTTTGGCGCCATTGCCGGGAGGTCAGAAGCGTGTTCTAAGCATTTTCGGACCGTACTTGCACATATACCACAGTTTGTAAAAGTTTTACGTAAAGTTAAATATAAATCAAAAGTTCATTAACACTTTTCCTAAAGTGTTAAAAACACCAAAAATAATATAAAACAACAAAACAATCGTAACGTTTTCTAGCTTGTGTTTCTTTTAAGGTGATTCTTAAAGAAATACGATTTGGTTGAACGAGACGATACCAAAAATATTGTCCAAAAGTTTTTAAACCCTTTGCACAAATCATACCTACGTCTTTTCGGTGGTACTTAATTTATACATAAAATCAACCACCGCAAATCAAGGCGTTGCACTACCTAACTGGGGTGCGACCATAATAAGTTCCCGAACATCGATTTAAAACTTGCCTTTGTGTCACTTGTGATTTGGTGTACCTTTTTCAAAGCCATTTCATTTGTGATTATTGGTTAAGTTCACTTGTGTTTTGCCTCATTTGTTTTGAAAATTGATTTTTATACTTAGTGCATGCGCACTCGTTCTTCCGATTCTACAAGTCCACTTTACGAACTTGGAAACATTCCTCGTGAGCGTGAGGACGTTCGGCTCCTTCACCGTGGTCGAGGCGTCTACCACCACCACCACCGTCGAAATGGCGGAAGACAAACCCATGAATGAGCTTCTCCAAGCACCCATCGAGGGTTACGGAGATGCCATTGTTGTCCCACCATTGTGGGCGATACCTTCGAGCTCAAACCGGGTTACTTAACTGGTAACCCAAAGCCAATTCTATGGTTTTGAGCGGGATGATCCTCATGCACACATTCGATGGTTTAACAAGATAGCATCTACCATCAAATACAAGAATGTCCCACATGAAGCTATCAAGCTTCTTCTGCTCCCATTCTCTCTAGAGGACAAGCCGGAATTGGCTTGAGAAACAACCCCTCGTTCCATTGAGACATGGGAAGATTTAGTCACCAAATTAGTTAACGAGTTCTATCCTCCATCCCGAACTACAAGTCTTAAGAATGAGATAATGAAATTTTCTCGAGATTTGATGAATCATTCGGGAGGCATGGGATCGTTACAAAGAATTGCTCATGAGTGTCCACATCATGGTTTTACCGAGTTAATGCGGATGGATACTTTCTACAATGGTGCGAGACAAGTGACCAAGACTCTTTAAATGCCTCCGCGGAGGTAATTTCCTTAGCAAAACCACCAAAGAAGCCTTACAAATCATTGAAAACAAGTCCTGGTCCGTTCTTTCCGCACAAAGACATATCAAACTCGGTCTAATCTCGGACCTTCTACTTCATCTCATGTGAGTACATCTAGCATCGATGCTAAGATTGATAAACTCACGATATTGTTCGAGCTTTGGTTCTTGCTAACGAGAAGAAAGTCACCTTCACTCGACACCATCACATGGTGAAGTGAAGAAAGTTGAAGTTTGTGTTACTTGTGGTGGTCCTCATGCATACTACAATCTGATCGCCACCGATGGTAGTCCGTTTGAAGCTAATGCTATAGTCGGTACTTCAAATCAAGGAGGTAATCAATACCGTCCTCAAAATGATCCAAGTTACCGTGCTAATACTTATCGTGCACCACCGGTTTAACGAATCCTAACGGAATCAAAATCAACCTAGAATGAACCAAGGTTATCAAAACCAAGGTAATTTCTATCTGGACCCAATCAAGGTTTCCAACAACAAGGAACCTTCATCAAAACAATTTCAATCGTGGGAATCAATTTCATGGGAATGTGAATCCTAATCAAGGAATTTTCAACAACAAGGTCCTAATCAAAACATCCGACCTCGAATTTCCTCCACATCCTCCAAGACCATCATCGATGAGTTACTAAAGCAACTCATGAAATCCCAAGATGAAATGAGCAGTTGTTGGTCGGTCGATTGTCGATCTTAAGAAGTCTTTAAATGATCAACCCTCGGGATCGGGAAAACTTCCGAGCAACACGATCGCTAACCCGAGGGCGATGCTAAAGCGATCACAACCGTAAGTGGTGTTTCATACAATAGACCCGCTATTCCTACTACCTCTTCTTCTTCTTCTCTCCCTAAGGTAGTGGAAAGTGAACCTAGGACACACAATGGACCTCGACTCCAATGCCTCCTCCACCGGAGAAATGAGTCAAGTTACCAAGGCGAAAAGGACAAAGAACTTCCTATTGATAATGGAAGTACCACACACGTCCTACCTTCTGTAGTCCAACCTCAAGTTGTCCGAAACCCAAGTCTAATCCGGAGTTGTTTTGAACCACCTGTTGCTCCCGTTGAAAATACCAAATCCAAATCTTCTATTCCTTATCCATCACGTTTGAATGAGCAAAAGCTCCGTGAAAAAGCTAGTCATCAAATGGACAAATTTTTCCAAATTTTCCAAGAACTACATTTTGACATAAGCTTTATGGATGCTATCATCTTGATGCCCAAGTTTGCATCAACTCTCAAACACATGTTAAGCAACAAGGAAAAGTCGTTTGAAATGGCTAAAACTCCTCTTAACGAGAACTCGCTCTGCGGTTATCCCGAAAAGCTTCGAAAAAGCTTGGAGATCCCGGGAAATTTCTCTTACCTTGTGTATTCCGGAATGGTTGAATGCTTTGCCCTAGAAGATCTTGGTGCAAGCATAAACCTTATGCCTTATTCGATTTGGAAGAAACTTTCTCTTGGAACTTACTCCTACATGCATGACTCTCGAGCTTGCGGATCGTACAATATCCGTCCTCTTGGCATTGCCGAGGACGTATTGTAAGTAGGAAAGTTCCATTTTCCACCGACTTCGTGGTTGTTGATTTTGATGCCGATCATCGGGTTCCTCTCATTGTTGGTCGAGGATTCACGAGAACGGGCCGTGCTCTCATAGATGTATTTGAGCAAGAAATCACATTACGTGTTGGTAATGAAGTCACACCTTTAACCTTGATCAAACTTGAGGTACTCGCAAATTATGATTACGAGTCGGTTAACCGAATAGATATCATTGATGTTGCTTCGAAGAGTACTCTCAAGAAATTCTTGGTTATGATCATAATTCTTGGTGATAATCTCACTCATTCATCTCAACCTATCATCACCAATTCTACTCCTTCTCTCACCCCATTTGAGGAAAGTGACTTCATCTTAGAAGAGATTGAAGCCTACTTGTCTAGTGATTACATTCCATGGGAAATTGATCACGCTCCCATCGACATTGAGGGGACATACTTCTCATTGAGAAGTTGCTTAATGATGATCCATCATCATCATCACTCCCTCCCGTCGAACTTCATAACAAGGAAATCAAGTCGGTTGAGAAAAGCGAAGAATTTCTGAGGTTGAGCTTAAGGACTTACCACCTCATCTCGAGTATGCATTTCTTGAAGGTGATGATAAATTACCAGTCATTATTGCAAGAAATTTGAGTAAGGATGAAAAAGTCTCTCATAAAAATCTTGAAGTCACACAAGCAAGCAATTGCTTGGAAACTCTCCGACATTAAGGTATCAACCACGAGTTTTGTACTCACAAAATCTTGACGGAGGATGACTTTAAACCAATGAGCTCAACATCGAGAAGAGTAAATCCAAAATCCATGATGTTATCAAACAAGAGGTTATCAAACTTCTTGATGCGGGATTGATTTACCCGATCTCGAGATAGTCCTTAGGTTAGCCCAATTCATTGTGTTCCTAAAAAGGGTGGCATAACTGTTGTCACTAATGAAGATAACGAGTTAATTCCAACTCGATTGGTGACGGGATGGCGTGTTTGCATTGACTATCGTAAGTTGAATGACGCCACCCGTAAAGACCATTTTCCTCTACCCTTTATGGACCAAATGCTTGAGAGATTAGTAGGGAATGAATACTATTGTTTCCTTGATGGTTTCTCGGGTTACTTTCAGATCCCCATTGATCCAAAGGATCAAGATAAAACTACATTCACCTGCCCATACGGAACTTTTGCCTACAAACGTATGCCTTTTGGCTTATGTAATGCTCCTGGCACGTTCCAACGATGTATGATGGCCATTTTCCACGACATGATCGGGGAAACAATGGAGGTGTTTATGGATGAATTCTCGGTCATTGGGGATTCTTTTCAAACTTGTCTCTCCCATTTAGAAAAAATGCTTCAAAGGTGTGAAGACACAAATCTTTGTCTAAACGGGAGAAGAGCCACTTTATGGTCAAAGAAGGCATAGTCCTTGGCCATAAGATTTCAAAAATGGGATTGAGGTAGATAGAGCAAAAGTCGATGTTATTGCTAAATTACCTCATCCTACTACCGTCAAAGGTATTAGGAGTTTTTAGGTCATGCCGGTTTCTATCGCAGATTCATACAAGATTTTTCTAAAATCGCCCGACCTATGACCCATCTTCTTGAAAAGGATGCTCCTTTTATCTTCTCACCCGAGTGCATCAAAGCTTTTGAAACATTAAAGAAAAAGCTTCTCAAGCACCCATTCTCGTTGCTCCGATCGGGACTTGCCTTTTGAGCTCATGTGCGATGCAAGTGATTTTGCTATCGGTGCGGTCTTAGGGCAACGTAGAAACAAGCATTTTCACCTATTCACTACGCAAGTAAGACTATGATCAAGCTCAAACTCATTACACCACCACCGAAAAAGAGCTATTAGCCGTGGTGTATGCATTTGAGAATTTCGGCCGTACTTAATCTTGACCAAATGTGTAGTGTATACGGATCACTCGGCTCTCAAATATCTCTTTGCAAAACAAGATGCAAAGCCGAGATTGCTCCGTTGGGTTCTCCTCCTCCAAGAATTTGATATCATCATACGTGATAAAAAGGAGCCGAGAACACGTCACGATCATCTGTCTGATTAGAAAACCCTCACCAAGATGTTTTCGAGAAAAAGGAAATAAATGAAACATTTCCTCTCGAGACACTCAATGCGGTTTCTTTTCGTGGAAACTCTTCTACCCCATGGTTTGTCGACTTCGCAAATTACCATGCGGGTAACTTCATAGTAAAAGGGATGTCAACCCGGTGAAGAAAAAATTCTTCAAAGATGTTAAACATTACTACGGGAT
>CM040240.1:88111553-88143640 GCA_022545495.1 Chrysanthemum lavandulifolium
TGAAATCGTTTGTCACATGTGAGAAGGACAAGATGTACATTCTTTTATAACCATTTACCCGATTATCGGTTTAAACCAATTTAAATCACACATTCTCCCCGATCACAATTATCAAATCATTTGAGATTTGTGATCTCGTATAGATTTAAATTGATTTTGAAAGCTTTAAGGAGAATTGTGACTTGTTTGTGAAAGTGTTTTAAGCGATATGGATCGATTTTAAGACTTTAAACTCCATTTATTAAACATGCATGTATATCTTTTGAAAACAATTTAATGCCAAATAACTTTTAATTTAATTGAAATCATTCTCCCTCAATCAATGACGAGGTTGTTGATTGAGAGATAGAGATTTTGACATATAAGTCCGGATGATTATCAAAAATAGAGATCGAGTTATTTTTCAAAGCATTTGGTTTTCAATGAGATAAGAGTTTATAGAATCGAGCATAGAATTTGAAAACATGGTAAAACATGGCTCGTTCTTTCTTTTAAAAGCGGGTTATTGCTCGAAAATGACAATAAACCATTTCTCTTTCTCCCAATTTTTTTTTTTTTTTTTTTTTTTTTTTTTTAAGAATTGAGCAAGATCTAAAGACCCGTGTCATTCTTTGAATGACAAAGACAAAGACCGTAGATATTATCGAACCGTGAAAAACATGACAAAAAAGACAATATTTTTGAAGATTTTTTTTTTTTTTCAATTTTTCGATTTTTATGGATTTTGAAAGTTTTATAATTTTCTATTTTGTTTTTGAATAACTATTTACAAGAGATAGATGAAGAAAGACCTTTACTCCTCGCCTTCCTCCGAAGACATTTGAGAGTTTCGGTTGAAGGCTTTTCAAACCAAGTCGTGGAAGAATAAACTCAAACGTTCTCTTGGAAGAGCTTTGGTGAAGATGTCGCTAACCGATATTCGGTCCTCACAAAATATAGTTCCACCACACCTTTTTCCACTTCCTCGATGAAATGATGTCGAATGTCGATATGCTTTGCTCTTGAGTGTTGAACATTGTTGCATGAGAGAGCAATAGCACTTTTATTATCACAAGACAGAGGATTTTGTTGAATTCAAAGCCATAGTCGATAATTGTGATCTCATCCATAAGATTTGAGCACAACAAGATGACATGGCTATGTATTCACCTACGTAGAGGAAATAGAAGTACTCATTTGCTTCTTTGAAGACCACTTACAAGCTTATCACCCAAAAGCGAGCACCTCGACGATTTCGACGTGTATCTTGACAACTGCATGATCAAGATCTGCATAGGCCGTTAGTGACATACCGGTGTCCTTCGGTACCATAGTCCCATATTGATGGTTCCTTGGAGATACCGAAGACCCGCTTAATCGCTTCAAGGTGCTTTTTAGTAGGCTTAGCTTGGTATCTAGCACACATGCACGAGAGAACAAAATGTCTCGGTCTACTAGCGGTGAGATACATCGAGGATCCAATCATACTCCTATATTTCGTTTGGTCAATCATGATCCCCGAGAGGTCCTCATCTAGTTTGGTTCGGTCAATCATGGGGTGTCAACGTGGTCACTTGAATCAAATCAAATTTCTTTAAAATCTCATTGCATACTTAGATTGATTTATGAAAATGCCTCCGGGACTTTGAGAAATTTGTAATCCCAAGAAAATGACATTTGTCCCATCATTGACATTTGAAACTTTGAACTCATTTCATTAGAAAACGATCACATTCCATTGGGTCGGTCGAGGCAAAATAATATCATCAACATAAATTTGAACATGAATCAAATGTTTGCACGACTTCACGGTGAACAATGTAGGATCAAGCTGCTCCTTTCTTGAATCCGGTTGATAGAAGAAACTTTGTGATGTATCATACCATGCCCTTGGAGCTTGCTTTAAACCGTAAAGAGCCTTCTTCAAGCGATAAGCGTGAGTAGGATGCTCTTGGTTCACAAATCCTTCAGTTACCGGCGAGCGACTTCTTTAAGATCTCCGTTTAGAAATGCCGTCTTTACATCCATCCGATAAACTACCATGTTCTTACTAGCAAAGATTAGCGAAGATTACGATTGCCTCGATTCGAGCAAGCGGAGCAAAAGATTCTTCAAAGTCTATACCTCCTCTTGACGATATCCTTTAGCAACTAATCGAGCCTTGTTCTTCAACACATCACCATGCTCATCAAGTTTTACTTTGAAGATCCATTTTAGAGCTATAATCATAGCACGATCGAGGCGGTACTAACTCCCATACATCAAGACGATCAAACTCATGAATTTCATCTTGCATAGCATTGAACCGCCTATCTTCATTCATAGCGGTTTAACATCTTTTGGTTCGATCTTAGATAGTACGGAGTTGAAGAAGCACCATAAGGCATCGGTTGCGAGTTGCTTCCGGGTTGATACAGACGAGAGGATTCCCAATTATGTTGTCTAATGGATGATCGTGAGTCCATTTTCTAAGGTGTTCATGTGGCATTTGTTGAGGAACCGAGGTAGGCGAGTCGATGTCTCTCAAGAAGATGGTTCGATGATGATTCGGGAGTAGCAAATATGTTTTCAAATGGAGCATCTTCGGGAGTAGCAAAGGGATTAACTTCATTATTGATGTCGAAACATTTCCATGATGTACATTTGAAGAATGATGATTTGTTGATGAGATCAAGGATCGTGCAGTGCTTCTTGGCTTAAAGATATTGAGGCCGAAGGATTGACTTCATTCATCGGAATATGAGCATCCTCTGTTGTAGGGATCAGCACCTCATTAGTAGTAGACTCATCAGTTCATCAAACATTGGATCAAACAATTTCTTTACATCATCTTCGGATGGAGGTACATATGGCGTTTCTTGAGAGGAGTTTGGAACAAGGATGAACCAATAGGACTGTTTTGAAGTGCGGGTCCCTGAATGGAGTGTCCAGGAGCCATTTGACCGGTCACTCATCAAACGTAACGTGAATTGTTTCCATGATATTTCGGGTTCTTTTGTTGTAGATTCGGTATCCCTTTTGTTTGGTGCATATCCTACAAATACTCCAATGTCGACTTTAGCTCTAAGTTTGCCCAAGTCTTGACCCTCATTAGTTGGATAGCACAAGGCACCAAACACACGAAGGAAAGATAGATTAGGTTTCCTTTTGTGGACAAGTTCATATGGAGTTTTTCCATGAATGGTGTGAATCGTGGAACGATTTTGTGTGTAACATGCGGTGGCAATTGCTTGACCCAGAGAAACATTGGAACCTTTGAGTAGATCAAGATTGTTCTAGCCGCTTCAACAAGAGTACGATTTCGTCTTTCAACTACACCGCTCATTGAGGGTTCGTGGAACACTTCTTTGATGGTCGATTCCAACGCTTTCATAGAATTCACTAAGTTGTTTGTTGGCAAACTCGGTTCCATTGTCTGCTCGATAATTCGGCGGCTTTGTTTAGTCTAACTGCAATTTGTTTGATGAGTTTGATGATGATATCGGGAGTTTCATCCTTTGTCCTTAAGAACTTGACCCGGTGAATCTAGAATAATCATCAACCACAACTAACACATATTTCTTCCCAAAGATATTCGCACCTCATTGGTCCACATAGATCCATATGAATCATATGAAGAACTTCGTGTGAGTTAGTAGGTTTGGGTTTATGGGCATACTTCTTGCTTTTTCCCAATTGGCATCTTGAACAAAGATGATCCTTTTCATACTTTAGTCTAGGTAAACCTACAACTAAGTCCTTTACGGAAAGATCGTTGATGGTGCCAAGTTCAAGTGATTGAGACGACGATGCCATAGCCATGACTTTGTTTTGAAGCCTTTGATAACAAGCAGATTGGTGAAGCTCTCATCATGTCATCGATAGAGATAGTGTAAAGGTTTGAGCCACGAGTTCCTTTCAGCAGTTCCTTACCATTAAGATTTCTAACAAAGGTGTATGTTTTCGAAGGCTACTTCTAGATCGAGAATCACGAATTGACCAACAGAGAGCAGATTATGACCTAACCCTTCCACATAATACACTCGGAGATGACACTATCACCAACAACATAATCTCCATAACCCATAATAGCACCGAAATGATCATTACCAAATCTAACAGTCCCGATGAATTTGCTCACGAAGTTCATGAGCCGTGACCGGTCTCCGATCATATGCTTGGAACAACTGAGTCCGGTACCACGTAAGCGATTTGAGCGATCTGCAGTTGAACATGACAAGAATGGATAATGGATAGTTGGGATCCCCATGCAAGAATGGGTTCCATTTGGTTAGTAGCAACAGTTGGAACACCCACATCGAAATAGAAGCATTCATATCGACGGTGAGGTAATGGAATCATTATGAGTAGATGCAATACTAGTGTCTGTATTAGTCCTGTTTACAGTGTGACCACTTCTTAAGGGAATAGTTCTACCAGTAGGCATCCTTTTTCTAGTGGGCATTATCTGATTGGTCTTATGACCAACATGTATCCAATAAGAACCTATTCTGCTGAATGTTCTTCCTGTGGGTTTCCATTGTTTTCTAACTATCTTTCGCTTTTGCCTTTTAGCCTTTTTAGCATGAATTTTAGCATTAGCAATATTAACTGGACAATTAACATCATTAGGCAAAACTTTGACATCACATCCATGTTTAGAAACAGAATTCAAGCAATCATCAGTACAGGTTTTGCAAATAGTATCAGAATTCAAATTAATTATAGTACGCCTATGGCTAATACTAGAATCAACACGATTCGTTTTATTCAATTCAAACTTAAGGTTCCTAGATTGTTCTTCTACTTTCTTCCAGTGCACATTCTTAGCTTGAGAGGTCCTATCATTCCTTGTATTGTCTTGAGACTTTGACCTGCTCCCTTTAATGTCACTGATTACTCCTGTAGAGGGAATGGGAACATTAGTTTGTTTTACTACTCTTTGCACCACCTGTTTAGATGTCTTTGGGATCCGAGCTACATGCAGTGCACTAAGGCTCACTTTCTTAACACTAGAGTCTTGGGATTAGCACTCCTAGAAGGCACATTTGAGTTCACTTTCCTAGCATTGATGGATCTAGAATCGAACTACTCAATGGTACACTACTCCTCACATTCAAAACATTGGGAGTCGATTGCATATCATGTTTGGCCTTAGGCATTGAGCATGGAATCAAAGGGTTAACTCTCTCACCTAATGTCTTTGGGCATATTGTGATCAAACATTCTAAGATTTCTTGAGATCGTTTGGCATATAAGCATGCATGTCCAATTGCATTATCATGAGGTTTCTCTAGCTTATCCTCTTCAACAATCTCACGCAGCATTCTAAGCAATCCTTAAGGGATGAGAAATATGTTTGAATGGCAAGTTTGTTGTTCCTTAGATGAGGGGACATATGTCACGAGATAAAGCATATTTATTACTAGACCGAACCTTAGATACAACATTCTCCTCATTGATCATTGGCATTTTCCCTTTTACACGACTCTTGATTCTCGATTTCCTTTTGCAATGAAGTTATTTGTTCATTGTTTTGTTACTGAGTGACTTTAATTGATTCAAACAACTCATTGAAATGACGTTTAACCTTTTCATTTTCTTCTAGAAAACTTTCGTTTTCCTTTTGTAAAGCATTTACTAGGTTTTGAAGATGAAACGTTTGAGAATTCGAGAATCTAAAGAAGGAGGCATTTGGGAGCTGTCATATTGTTCGTTTGGCCCTTTAATTGAGAGATTTGGGCTTTCAACTTTCGATCGTGTTGCATCGAGCTTGAATCATTCATCACGTTTGTTAATTTGAAAACGCATCAAACTCGGAGCATCCGAGGATGTCTTGATATTTGAAGTTTTGACATTTTCTTTGAGATGTTGATATTTTAGTTGTAAATTAAAATACTCAACTTCTAGTTTAGAAAAATGTTTAACCAACGTGTCGTGATCATCCAGTTCAATTTTCTCGTTTAGTTTAGAATTAGTTTTTCAAGCTCAATGACACGATCATGGGAGACTTTCGAGACACAGATAATTCATGAAATTTGGAAGCATTAATAGAGCAATTTGAAGCGATGAAAACACATCTTGAGCAACACATTCAAGAATAAGATTCTCATTTAATGTATGCAAGTTCTTTCTCTCAATCTCATTATATTTTAGTGCGCTCATAATCACTAACTTCAAAGAACCATTGCATCAAATTCCTTTTCCATACCCTTAATATCGCCTTCTACCCCTTTTTAAGACTCTCAAAGTGATCTTTTAAAAGTTTAAAGAAGGGCATGACCTCGATTAAATAACATTCTTTCATTTGTTCAAAACCTCTTTCACCTTCGTTATACCAATGGGAGTGATCCTTTTCTTGCAAGTTTTCTCAAAATCAACAAATAGTTGGAATATAACGTATTGGCTAATTAATGTCTTGCTTTTAGTGGCAATTGTTCTAGGTACAAGATGCATAGGTGTATTAGAGGATACACGGTTGCTCTAGGCATTTTCCGAAGGGAGGGTTTGTTTCTACAATATTTTCGACTTTCGCTTATCTAAATCCATTTTCCGTAAGACTTGTTCGGAGTCAACAAAGTCGAGGCTTAAACTTGTTCAAGGAAATCCAGTTTTCCTTCTTGTAATCATGAGGAGAGAAGATTATGTTTTCTCTTTGCATTTGGGATCATCTTGCTTCTTATTCATCTTTTCCTAGTGATTTCATTTAAAATCTTATCTTCCTCAAGGCACTCAACGCAACTAGGTTTACGCCTAGGCTTAAGGACTTCATTACCATCATAAATTACCTTATGAGCATTTCTAGCCTTTTAATTACCTCTGGATTTGGTTCCTCTACAAGGGGAACGCTATGCTTATCGCTTAGAACTCTATGCTTAGTGATCATGTGAGCGATCGAATGGTGTTTCCTTGCATGTACAACTTGTTTTCAAGTTTGTTTTCAAAGTTTTCGATTAGAAAATCTCTCAAGAGCTTTGATTCTTTTGCATTAAATTCTTGCTAAGCATTTTCACACTTTCTTGAAGTTCTTGTTTTGCTTAATTGTTTTAGAAAGTTTTTCTTGCAAAGAATTTAATTCTTGTTTCAATACTTCTCTAAAATTACTTTTCTAATTCTCGCACGCACTTGGTCATCCATTTCACCGCTCACGAGTGGTCAACTCAAATTTTGCACGTTGTTCATAAATGGCAACACGTTCCTTATAGGCTTTTAATTCGTAAATTATGGAATCATCGGGAGCACATGCGGTGTATTCATCAAAGACATAGTCATTGTTGATCGCAGAAGATGCATCACTTGGTACAACTTCACTTTCACTTTGATTCACGTATTGATCGTATGGGACAATATTGATACTACCCATATTTTCAATATTTGATTCAATAGTTTCGATTGGTTGTACTTTGTCATGCATCCGTTGCACATCAAACATCATCGTATAGCTTTAATACCTCGAGATGAGTTTGTCCTTGGATGGGCCACTTGTGGTGAAGAAGAGATCTTGGGAGAAACCATTGGAGAGATGCTAGCCATAAAGATTGTGTGTGCGAGAGGTCCATCATCTACATCGTAGTCGTATGCATCACGATCAAGAACTTGAAAGGCGTTCGATGATTATGACCTATCTCCGAATAAGTCGCTCATCCACATCGCATCATAGGTCTTGGCATTACCCTCAAAGAAGAAACAAGCAATTCCTCTTCATCCAATGTCGCACCATTGTCACGAGCTTGTGCAAGTAACATCTTATCTCTCAAGTAATGTCGTGATTCGTGGGCGCTTTGGAGATGTGCGGTTCCTTGCAATGTGTCCTCACCACCACGTTATAGCATTTGATCGGCTTAGCTTGACCTTGGTTACCATTCCTTCCTCGATTACGATTGCCCACATATCCTCTACCAAGACCACCCCTTCCCCGATCATCTTGTCTTTCCGAATGGTTGCACCACAATCCTTCCATCTTTAACGGTGGCTTGATTATGTGGATTAGATGCGATTCGAGGTTGTTGTTGGTTTGTGGAGAGAATTCATGTTTTGACTAATGAGTAGAGCTAGTTGATCAATGATGTTACCCACGCGTGCATCAAAGATCGACTTGTTTGAACATAGGATCGGGAATGAGTTTGTGATTACCATTACCCAAGGGTATGACTTGTGATGCTTTGGTTGTGATTCCAATGTTTGAGTAGAAAGTTGTTGAGTCATTAGACGAACTTGTCTCTCCTGGTTGGTTTTGAACCGATTGAGAATCAAATTTTCAAACATAGCATGTCTCTCATTTCAAGGAGGAAGGCATAGAGTTGCTCATAGTTTGTATTCTTCATCCTTTAGTGAGCTTCACAAAGTGATGACAAACTTGTGCCATTCGGGATTCATGTTGTTCACAAACTTTGAGTTGAGTGAATGTTGGGCATAGTCATTCGATGTTCCTCATGTCATTCACTAATTTATGAAATCTCACATAGTACTCATAGACACTCTCATCCGGTTTCATCTTGAAATGCTCAAATTCGTCATAGAGTTGGGATTCTCTGTCTTCCATAGTTAGTTCGAACCCGAGAGAAGCATCTTAACATTATCCCAAACCGCCTTTGCTTCATGTTATGATTGATCGACTTGTAGATGTCTTTAGGAAGACCTTGAAGAACAATGTTTGAAGCCCCGATATCCGCATCAAATCTCTTTTCTCCTTATCATCAAGCTCATCATACATCTTAGGTCCGTCCATTCCGTAAATAGGAGTACCATCTTCATTAGTATCAAGTATGTCTCTAGTCGTTTCAACTCGATATGGTCCTTCATCAATGGATTTTAGAATATTGACACCATTTTCCTTTCCAAGGCAATACAATCGATTCGTTGAGCCCAAGAATCTTAGTCGATTCTGTCAAGCATGGGTGGGCGAGTATCGATCCATTGCTTGTACATCCTCGACAGCTGTGGAGATGATGTAGGGACGTTGGTGGACATGTTATCGATTATACGGATTTTATAACTCAATGATTAAACCGGAAATAGATTCTTTCACGGATTTTACTAAATCAAGAGAAACCGTAAACAATCACTCAAGTCGCTAGATGATAAAGCTCTAAGTCGCTAGAAACAAATCCACTAAGTCGCTACCAATTAATTCGCTAGGCACCAAGTCGCTAGAATCCCAAGTCGCTAATGGAAAAACAAGTCGCTAAGTAGTAACTCGCTACGGACCAAGTCGCTAACCAAATTTTGGCGAGAATTGCCACACAAGTCGCTAGAAACACAAGTCGCTAAAGAGCAACTCACATCGACCAAGTCACTACCATTAAGTCGCCACCAGTAGTGGAGATTCCACTACTTGTACTTTAACTCGCTAGATCTAACTCGCTAGATTTAACACCGTAACTCGCTACAATTTCTTTCAAGCAAGTCGCTATGAAGAAAACTTATCCGTGAACTAACTCGCTACCATGAAAACCATATAAACATCACTTTTCAATCCAAAACAACCCAACCAAGATGATTCAAGCTTACCAAATGAAAACCTAAACACTTATGATGATTCTAAACACAAAAGTACCAACAAAATTCAAACTTTAACACAAGAAATCAACCAAATGATGCAAAAACCACTAAACTTTTTCAAACTTAAAAACCACCTAAAAACCACTATAAATCCAAAGATGTGCAAGATATGATCTAACCATGGCTCTTGATACCAATTGTTAGATATTAACTTTTCACATACACATCAAACCATAGCACAAAGTAGCATATAGATGGAATTCTAGAGAGAGAAAGTTAGAGGTTTAGGGAACTTAGTGAGAGAAAGTGAAAGATATTATTATGAGCTCCAACTCTCTACCTTGGGAGGTAGAGAGTATTTATAGTCTTACATAAATCGCCACACTTTGGGCTGTGGATCGTGCATACGGTGGGTAAAGACCGTCCGTCCTCCACGGTGTTACTTAACTAAATTACTACTTAACTTAAAAGAACTACGACTACGAGCTTTCTAACGATTACATATACTTGAGGTGACCGACTCTTTAATACTAGGAATTTCTAATTCCTAACACTTGTAGTATGTAGGTATTGACATACCTTGGCACTAAACATCCTAACTTGTGTGTTTGGAAAATGAGATTTTACGACCTCTTGGAGTGGTCGTCGTCACTCATTTTAGGAATTTTAGTTCTTCCTACTTTGTTATTAATTATATTACTTGTGTTCTTGCATTTAGTCCCCATAGAAACAACTAGGAGAAGCATTTACTAAGAAGTGCAAATTTGCACATTTGCTGAAAGCCTTCTGATCTGCAGTAGGCGGATCCCAGCATTTATACTAGACGGATCCCTCCCTGAAGGGAACCGTGGGATCCGTAGTATCTGATATACAATACAGATTTAGATACTTCAAAATAATCTACTAGACCACCTCAAACAAGTCAAACACAAGATACCAGAGCCAACTAAGTCTTTCTCTTATAGTTGAAAACTTCACTCTCATCCATGGCTTATCTAGGATACATCTTTGAAATATCCTTGATTTTTCAACTAGTCAAAACCCACCTTATTTCCGCTCCAACACTCACACATTATCCATTACGATTGATAGCACTTAGTTAGCTATATCTTTCAATTTTAGCAAATTGATCTCAATCATTTTTTTAATCAAAATTAGGGTTAAAAATTAGCTTTTCATTTCTTCTTATTTTTAAGGATTTTAGTAAAAACCTATTAGGATATCATCTGACTTCTAGGACTTGTTATCACCATTTCTCTTCATCAAATTATATGGAATCATTGTCAAACATATAGTTAGATTACCCAAGGTCAAATTTTCTTGGCCAAAACCAACATTAAGCACCATTACTTGTTATGGTTAAGGATTTGAGATATCCAACAGCTAAAGACTTCAAAATTAAGTCAAACCCTCGAAATCCATTAATAACAAACCTTAAAAAAGCATAATAATTTCACCTAGACCTTGTCTGATAGCCGGATCCCTGGTCTTTAACCAGGCGGATCCCTACTAAGAGGGATCCGCGGGATCCGTAGATGCAGAGAGCATAAATCAGCTTCTATATTCAAACTCATGTCACCTTTTGGTTCTCTAACCACTCTTAGCATACATTAATTATTCTCCTAGAGCTGATCAAAACCTCAATAGCATGCTTAGTCTTTGATTGGTGCAAAACCGTCAAGTTATCTCACGCAAGCTAGCCACTTGTGAATGACCAACCGTAAGAAACTCAAAACAGATCACACACCAATGCAATTTAAGATCAGAGGAATATAGTGGATTCCTGGGTCGTTAAGTCCCACGGAGGATGAATTGGTGTATAAACACTTGATCAGATGATAGAATGATCACTAAGGATAGTGATCAGTAAGGTTTTTGATGGATAATTACCTAAAGAAAAGATCTACAAATTACAGCGACTTAAATGCAAATTAAAAGAAATTAAAAAGTTAAAATATATTAAATAAACGCTATCACTATTTTTACAATGATGTTTTTGTGATTTTATAAAATAAAATGACTTAAATAAACTATATTAACTAAAACGTAATCCTAAATTATCTAGAAACGTGGTTTAAAATGAAAACGAGCGTTACGTTTAAAAATTACGCTGGAGCGCAAGCAAAAACGTAAAATTTATGAAATAAAAGTCCTACAAGTGTAAAAACAATTTTTTCACGTACTATATGATAAAAGAAAATTTTAGAAAAAAGATTTATATTTTTTTGACTTTTATATTTTTTATTATGAATTAATTAAGATTTTACACTAATTAAATGTTTAAAAATACTAAAACTAATGAGAAAAATCTGAAACTTTTTTATAAAATACTTAATACTAATACACTTTTATAAAAAAATACAAAAGATGAAAAATATGGTCTAAATAAGCTGGAAATAAGCTATATTATACGTATAAGCTTAAAAGAAAAACAAGGTCTATGTATTTAATTGTGCAAAGTTAAACCGAGACAAGTCCCAAGGGCAGATGGTAAAGAGTGTGTGTGGTGATCTGGGTGGCCAGGGTTCGAATCCCAGCAATGCTATTTTTTTGCAACTATTTTTTTTTTGGTTTTTCTTTTTACAAACTAATCAAACTAATAATGATAAGCATTTTTTATAACTATGACTTATTCTAAATTCTACCAATAAGCTCTGTATTGAGCTTATTAACTCAACAGTAGCCAATAAAGTAAAATAAGAACAATTTTCAAGCTAAGTTGGCTAAAAAGCTAATAACTAAGCAACATGTAAAATAGAAATAAGCTCAATATTGATAATAAGCTAAAATGAAGACTGAATGAGCACATAAACTAGGAATAAGCACTGAACAAGCAATAATTAAGCAATAGCTTATCTGATTTTTTTGCACAGGAACTGTTTAAGGTACTAGATACTTTTAAGCTAGAATTTAGGTACTGAAATAAGCTAGGTAGTAAAAATGAATACTTGGACTAACAAGTTGACCTAATAAGCTTTCCAAAAAGCTAAGTTACTCACTGTATTGTTCACTGGTGAGCTTATAAGGAGCTTATGAAAAACTTATAGTTTACTGAATGCTTGGTTATACTGAAAATGGGACAAACAAAAGGCTTATTGCAGCCTTATCTAATAAGCTAGAAAATGGAAACAAATGCTTGGATAAACTAGATGACCAATTAAGCTTTCTAAAAAACTAAATTACTCAGTTTGGCTTATACTAAATAGCTTGTGAGAAGCTTATGAAGAATTTGAAAAACCACTGAGGATGACTTAACATATGCTGATTGATATGGGACTAAATGATAAGCACATGCAGGCTTATCAAATAAGCTGCAATTTGAAATTTTAAACTTGGAACTTAAAGAGGACCATGTTAGCTGTCCAAAGAACTAAAAATCACAGGAAGAAGCCAACTAATAAGCTATTTGTGAGCTTATCAAATTGAGCCTACTCACTGTGCACAGGACAACATTTTGACTTTTTGATTAAACTGAAGGTTTGACTTTAATGAACTTTGAATTGAATTTACTCACTAATTATGTTGTAATAAGCTAAAATGAGATTATCTAAAGCTAGACCAACAACCTTTAAGCTTGTAAAATGAATTTTGCAACTCAAAATCCCAACAGTGGACTGTTAAGAGCAAATACATGAGATTTTGACTTTTTATCTTATGAGTACTGTATTTTATGGCTTATATTGACTATTTAGAACCTAAGTAACTCTGAACAACAACAATTAACAAAACCACAAGCTTCAAACACAGAGTATCATGCAGAACCAAACAGTCCTTAATGAGACAGTTTTTAAGCTTTCTATACTAAAACAAATTTTTAAACCAAATTACCTACTGATTAATTAATATTAACTATATTAAAGCAAGATTAAGCTATAAATAACAAGGATTAAACACTGAAACTAGGAAATGCAAATTTTCCATAAATGGCTTACAAATTTGAATTCCAATGTAGACTGAGAACTGAGGACTGAAACACAACCTATGGCTTTCCACAAAGCTCTAAACCCAAGGCCATCCAATATCAACCCTGCTCCAGCCTTCTTGTACCTTTTACCATGGCTTTTTATTTTTAAACTATTTATTTGGTATTTTTGTGAATTTCTGGTTTTGGCTACTAAACTGCTTTTTAGAGTATCTAATAGCTTTAATAAGCTATATAGGGAGCTTATAGTGGCTTAAGAGTCCATAATAATAACTGCTTAACAACATTCAACACTTCATGAAATTTTTGAAATTTTAAAATATGCATAAACTGAGATAGGACTTAACACTTGAAATTGATACTTGATAAAGTTTAATAATACATCGAATATGCTTAACAAAGTACTTTCAAGTGGAAATTATAATCGAAATTGAAAGTTAATTAAAACGATAATACATAAAATGAAATTACACTAGATATTTTTTTTCTTCTGCATGCCCTTTCTTCTTTATAGACTTTTTATCTTTCCACTTGATTACGAGCATATCCCACTTACAATCCTAGCCATTGATGCGGTCAAAATGATCATGACCTTTAAAATAGATTTTGGCGCCAAAAGTGCTCATGGTTGCTTGAGATAATTTTGAGCAATTAAAGAAGTTTGGGATGTTATGTGAGGTGTAGGGACAATATGTGAAGTAGTCATGGAGTAGGAATGATTTGGAAAGCAAAAGCAGATCGAGAGTGTAACAATGAAAGTTACATGGTGGGAAGCATTTATTAGTTGTGGGCTAGTTGGTAAGGAGGGGATGGTGGAAAGGTGGTAGGGATGAGGTGGAAAGGAGGTGGTGAAAACCACCTCTGGTTTTGGTATATGGGGAAAGAGATAAGTGAGCAGGAAGGCGGGTTCTTGGGTGTTTGACCTTATTTGACCGGGTTTTAATAACGGTGTTGGGTTTGGGCTATGGACTGGGCGGTAGGGTTAAAGGATTTGGATTGGATTTGGTTAATAATAGGTCCGTTTGTTTAAGCTTAACATCACAAGGACCATTTGTGTAATTCCACCAATCTTGAAGGTTTGAAGCATCCATTTCCCAAAGTTAACACAAGGACCATTCACGCCATATGTGAATAGTACAAGGACCAATATTGATTATTTTCCATTTTTTGTAAATCCAGGGACCAAAACTGTCAAGTTTGAAACTTGAGGGACCAAAAATGTAATTTCTCCAAAGTTTATCATAAGGACCAATTTTGTCATTTATGAATAGTACAAGGTTTATTTTTGATAAATTTCACTTTTTAAATTAACCAAGGACTATATTTGACATTTTCCAAACTTGAGGGACTAAAGTTGTCATTTTGTGATTTTTAAACTTTAAAGGGTTTATTTTGACAACTTTTGAATCTCATGGACCTTAAATGACATTTTACAAGTTTTTGAATTACTGTGGACTAATTTTGAAAACTTTTGCAACTGGGGGACTAAAGCGCCAATTATGCAAACTTGATACGTTTTCATCCGATTTTGATGTTTTGCATTTAAAACACATAAAACACTTATTTGTGATATTTTATCATTTTGATGTGTTTCGAGTGTTTTCGGATGTTTTTGCGATCTAGATAGTACAAAATGATGAGTATTTAGACACTCATCAATCCTCACACTAAGATATTGCTAGTCCCTAGCAATGATTTGAGAAAATTTAATGGATTTTATCTCTTTACCAAAAGCCATTACTTCGGAGTAGCCAATTGTTTTAGTTCAAGTAAGAACCTTGGTACAATGATAACCAAATGATTTTGAGCAAATCATAAGTCAGAACGGATTTGATTTGTCTTTACCGAAGCCGTTTGCTCGGACTAGCCAACTCTTAGATAAATTATCAATATTATCTTTGGTGAGTCGATTACCAATTATGGATTTTCAAGCGCCTTTACCACAAGCCATAAACTTGCGGGCTAGCCAACTTTTCACTAGTTTAAAGATATGGTGAGTTGAGAACCATACAATTTTGGGCAAATTGCAAGCCATAAACGGATTTGAGATATCTTTACCAAGAGCCGTTTGCTCTGGATTAGCCAATCCTTATGTGGGTTAGACATGGTGGATGATTACCATTTGTTGAGTAAGTGAAAACACTTACTCCAAAAAAATTTTGGCCAAAACGGGAATTGGGTGAAATAATTACATGATGAAATTCGTGAGAATTCCCCACACTTAGAAATGAATATTGCCCTCAATATTCAAAGTACCGCGGTTATGCGAAACACGAACATAAAAGGAAATATTACGCCATTATTTTGTTTTGATATATACACATTTTTTTTTTTTTTTTTTTTTAAGGTTGATATATACAACAATGGGCAACTCCCCACACTAGGGTGGTAGAAAGGGGTTAAGAAGAGTAAATATGGGTGAAAACCCATATGGTGTGTGCTCTTGTTTTTGATTCCCGAGTCACTAGCTTGACTCGATCCCGCATTCATTGGTTCATGGGAATGTTTGTAGATCCGGGACAACCACGGGGAATGTCCTCTCCAAAGTAATGCTTTAATCGATGACCATTTACTTTAAAAT
Organism: Chrysanthemum lavandulifolium; assembly: GCA_022545495.1. Lineage (NCBI taxonomy): Eukaryota > Viridiplantae > Streptophyta > Magnoliopsida > Asterales > Asteraceae > Chrysanthemum > Chrysanthemum lavandulifolium. The sequence continues at coordinate 88,127,516 of CM040240.1, forward strand.
TTGGACCATCGAGTTGAGATAACTCAATGGTACCATAAGGATAAACCTTAGTGATAGTAAATGGACCGGACCAGTAGGACTTAAGCTTTCCGAGAAAATCTTCAATCTAGAATTGAAAAGAAGGACTCGATCACCAACATTGAAAACGCGGTTCTTGATTTTAGAGTCATGAATCTTCTTTGTCTTTTGTTTATAGATCAAAGAGTTCTCGTAAGCTTGATCACGAAGTTCATTTAGTTCATTCATTTGAACTTTTACGTGATCACCGAACGTCAGATATCGAAGTTTGCATGTTTTAAGGCCCAAGAAGCCTTGTGCTCTAGCTCAATCGGAAGATGACATGCCTTCCGTACACTAGCTTGTATGGAGTACACCCAATGGGTGTTTTGTAAGTCAGACGGAAGGCCCGAGAGCGCGTCATCAAGTTTATCCGACCGGGATGCACGATTTTCGCCTCTCGTCCTTTCAAGGATTCTTTTAATACCACGGTTTGAAACTTCCACCGCCCACTTGTTTGGGGTGGTATGCGATAGATAGACGGTGGGTAACACCATACTTTTGCATGACACGATCAAATTGGTCATTACAAAAATGTGTACCACGATCACCGATTATAGCACGAGGAGTTCCAAACACGGCAAAAGAGCTTTCAAAATTTCACAACAACTCGGGCATCATTTGTAGGTAAAGCTTCGCTTCAACCCATTTCGACAAATAGTCAACGACCACGAGTATGTACTTGTTACCACGAGAAGATGGAAATGGCCCCATAAAGTCAATACCCCGGATGTCAAATATCTCACAAACTTGAATGGCATTTTGTGGCATTTCATTTCTTTGAGATATATTTCCATGACGTTGACAAGCGTCACGTGTTTTGACAAAATCGTGGGCATCCTTATAAATTGTGGGCCAATAGAATCCGGAATCAAACACCTTTTGGCGGTGTAGTTTGGACTATGATGGCCCCCATGGGTCCAAAGATGGCAAGTCGTGAGAATATCAATAGCTTCCTCGTCCATAAACACACCGTCGGATGACTTGATCCGCACGGATCTTGAATAAGAAAGGGTCATCCCGTAGTAATGTTTAACATCTTTGAAGAATTTTTTCTTCTACTGGGTTGACATCCCTTTTACTATGAAGTTACCCGCATGGTAATTTGCGAAGTCGTCAAACCATGGGGTAGAAGAGTTTCCACGAAAAGAAACCGCATTGAGTGTCTCGAGAGGAAATGTTTCATTTATTTCCTTTTTCTCGAAAACATCTTGGTGAGGGTTTTCTAATCAGACAGATGATCGTGACGTGTTCTCGGCTCCTTTTTATCACGTATGATGATATCAAATTCTTGGAGGAGGAGAACCCAACGGAGCAATCTCGGCTTTGCATCTTGTTTTGCAAAGAGATATTTGAGAGCCGAGTGATCCGTATACACTACACATTTGGTCAAGATTAAGTACGGCCGAAATTCTCAAATGCATACACCACGGCTAATAGCTCTTTTTCGGTGGTGGTGTAATGAGTTTGAGCTTGATCATAGTCTTACTTGCGTAGTGAATAGGTGAAAATGCTTGTTTCTACGTTGCCTAAGACCGCACCGATAGCAAAATCACTTGCATCGCACATGAGCTCAAAAGGCAAGTCCCGATCGGGAGCAACGAGAATGGGTGCTTGAGAAGCTTTTTCTTTAATGTTTCAAAAGCTTTGATGCACTCGGGTGAGAAGATAAAAGGAGCATCCTTTTCAAGAAGATGGGTCATAGGCCGGGCGATTTTAGAAAAATCTTGTATGAATCTGCGATAGAAACCGGCATGACCTAAAAAACTCCTAATACCTTTGACGGTAGTAGGATGAGGTAATTTAGCAATAACATCGACTTTTGCTCTATCTACCTCAATCCCATTTTTTGAAATCTTATGGCCAAGGACTATGCCTTCTTTGACCATAAAGTGGCTCTTCTCCCAGTTTAGACAAAGATTTGTGTCTTCACACCTTTGAAGCATTTTTTCTAAATGGGAGAGACAAGTTTGAAAAGAATCCCCAATGACCGAGAATTCATCCATAAACACCTCCATTGTTTCCCCGATCATGTCGTGGAAAATGGCCATCATACATCGTTGGAACGTGCCAGGAGCATTACATAAGCCAAAAGGCATACGTTTGTAGGCAAAAGTTCCGTATGGGCGGTGAATGTAGTTTATCTTGATCCTTTGGATCAATGGGGATCTGAAAGTAACCCGAGAAACCATCAAGGAAACAATAGTATTCATTCCCTACTAATCTCTCAAGCATTTGGTCCATAAAGGGTAGAGGAAAATGGTCTTTACGGTGGCGTCATTCAACTTACGATAGTCAATGCAAACACGCCATCCGTCACCAATCGAGTTGGAATTAACTCGTTATCTTCATTAGTGACAACAGTTATGCCACCCTTTTAGGAACACAATGAATTGGGCTAACCTAAGGACTATCTCGAGATCGGGTAAATCAATCCCGCATCAAGAAGTTTGATAACCTCTTGTTTGATAACATCATGGATTTTGGATTTACTCTTCTCGATGTTGAGCTCATTGGTTTAAAGTCATCCTCCGTCAAGATTTTGTGAGTACAAAACTCGTGGTTGATACCTTAATGTCGGAGAGTTTCCAAGCAATTGCTTGCTTGTGTGACTTCAAGATTTTTATGAGAGACTTTTTCATCCTTACTCAAATTTCTTGCAATAATGACTGGTAATTTATCATCACCTTCAAGAAATGCATACTCGAGATGAGGTGGTAAGTCCTTAAGCTCAACCTCAGAAATTCTTCGCTTTTCTCAACCGACTTGATTTCCTTGTTATGAAGTTCGACGGGAGGGGTGATGATGATGATGGATCATCATTAAGCAACTTCTCAATGAGAAGTATGTCCCCTCAATGTCGATGGGAGCGTGATCAATTTCCCATGGAATGTAATCACTAGACAAGTAGGCTTCAATCTCTTCTAAGATGAAGTCACTTTCCTCAAATGGGGTGAGAGAAGGAGTAGAATTGGTGATGATAGGTTGAGATGAATGAGTGAGATTATCACTCAAGAATTATGATCATAACCAAGAATTTCTTGAGAGTACTCTTCGAAGCAACATCAATGATATCTATTCGGTTAACCGACTCGTAATCATAATTTGCGAGTACCTCAAGTTTGATCAAGGTTAAAGGTGTGACTTCATTACCAACACGTAATGTGATTTCTTGCTCAAATACATCTATGAGAGCACGGCCCGTTCTCGTGAATCCTCGACCAACAATGAGAGGAACCCGATGATCGGCATCAAAATCAACAACCACGAAGTCGGTGGAAAATGGAACTTTCCTACTTTCAATACGTCCTCGGCAATGCCAAGAGGACGGATATTGTACGATCCGCAAGCTCGAGAGTCATGCATGTAGGAGTAAGTTCCAAGAGAAAGTTTCTTCCAAATCGAATAAGGCATAAGGTTTATGCTTGCACCAAGATCTTCTAGGGCAAAGCATTCAACCATTCCGGAATACACAAGGTAAGAGAAATTTCCCGGGATCTCCAAGCTTTTCTCGAAGCTTTTTCGGGATAAGCGCAGAGCGAGTTCTCGTTAAGAGGAGTTTTAGCCATTTCAAACAGACTTTTCCTTGTTGCTTAACATGTGTTTGAGAGTTGATGCAAACTTGGGCATCAAGATGATAGCATCCATAAAGCTTATGTCAAAATGTAGTTCTTGGAAAATTTGGAAAAATTTGTCCATTTGATGACTAGCTTTTTCACGGAGCTTTTGCTCATTCAAACGTGATGGATAAGGAATAGAAGATTTGGATTTGGTATTTTCAGCGGAGCAACAGTGGTTCAAAACAACTCTGGATTAGACTTGGGTTTCGGACAACTTGAGGTGGACTACAGAAGGTAGGACGTGTGTGGTACTTCCATTATCAATAGGAAGTTCTTTGTCCTTTTCGCCTTGGTAACTTGACTCATTTCTCCGGTGGAGGAGGCATTGGAGTCGAGGTCCATTGTGTGTCCTAGGTTCACTTTCCACTACCTTAGGAGAGAGAAGAAGAAGAGGTAGTAGGAATAGCGGGTCTATTGTATGAAACACCACTTACGGTTGTGATCGCTTTAGCATCGCCCTCGGGTTAGCGATCGTGTTGCTCGGAAGTTTTCCCGATCCCGAGGGTTGATCATTTAAAGACTTCTTAAGATCGACAATCGACCGACCAACAACTGCTCATTTCATCTTGGGATTTCATGAGTTGCTTTAGTAACTCATCGATGATAATCTTGGAGGATGTGGAGGAAATTCGAGGTCGGATGTTTTGATTAGGACCTTGTTGTTGAAAATTCCTTGATTAGGATTCACATTCCCATGAAATTGATTCCCACGATTGAAATTGTTTTGATGAAGGTTCCTTGTTGTTGGAAACCTTGATTGGGTCCAGATAGAAATTACCTTGGTTTTGATAACCTTGGTTCATTCTAGGTTGATTTTGATTCCGTTAGGATTCGTTAAACCGGTGGTGCACGATAAGTATTAGCACGGTAACTTGGATCATTTTGAGGACGGTATTGATTACCTCCTTGATTTGAAGTACCGACTATAGCATTAGCTTCAAACGGACTACCATCGGTGGCAAGACTGATTGTAGTATGCATGAGGACCACCACAAGTAACACAAACTTCAACTTTCTTCACTTCACCATGTGATGGTGTCGAGTGAAGGTGACTTTCTTCTCGTTAGCAAGAACCAAAGCTCGAACAATATCGTGAGTTTATCAATCTTAGCATCGATGCTAGATGTACTCACATGAGATGAAGTAGAAGGTCCGAGATTAGACCGAGTTTGATATGTCTTTGTGCGGAAAGAACGGACACAGGACTTGTTTTCAATGATTTGTAAGGCTTCTTTGGTGGTTTTGCTAAGGAAATTACCTCCGCGGAGGCATTTAAAGAGTCTTGGTCACTTGTCTCGCACCATTGTAGAAAGTATCCATCCGCATTAACTCGGTAAAACCATGATGTGGACACTCATGAGCAATTCTTTGTAACGATCCCATGCCTCCCGAATGATTCATCAAATCTCGAGAAAATTTCATTATCTCATTCTTAAGACTTGTAGTTCGGGATGGAGGATAGAACTAGTTAACTAATTTGGTGACTAAATCTTCCCATGTCTCAATGGAACGAGGGGTTGTTTCTCAAGCCAATTCCGGCTTGTCCTCAGAGAGAATGGGAGCAGAAGAAGCTTGATAGCTTCATGTGGGACATTCTTGTATTTGATGGTAGATGCTATCTTGTTAAACCATCGAATGTGTGCATGAGGATCATCCCGCTCAAAACCATAGAATTGGCTTTGGGTTACCAGTTAAGTAACCCGGTTTGAGCTCGAAGGTATCGCCCACAATGGTGGGACAACAATGGCATCTCCGTAACCCTCGATGGGTGCTTGGAGAAGCTCATTCATGGGTTTGTCTTCCGCCATTTCGACGGTGGTGGTGGTGGTAGACGCCTCGATCACGGTGAAGGAGCCGAACGTCCTCACGTCACGAGGAATGTTTCCAAGTTCGGAAAGTGGACTTGTAGAATCGAAGAACGAGTGCGCATGCACTAAGTATAAAAATCAATTTTCAAAACAAATGAGGCAAAACACAAGTGAACTTAACCAATAATCACAAATGAAATGGCTTCTTTGAAAAGGTACACCAAATCACAAGTGACACAAAGGCAAGTTTTAAATCTGATGTTCGGGAACTTATTATGGTCGCACCCCCAGTTAGGTAGTGCACTGCCTTGATTTGCGGTGGTTGATTTTTATGTATAAATTAAGTACCACTGAAAAGACGTAGGTATGATTTGTGCAAAGGGGTTTAAAAACTTTTGGACAATATTTTTGGTATCGTCTCGTTCAACCAAATCGTATTTCTTTAAGAATCACCTTAAAAGAAACACAAGCTAGAAAACGTTACGATTGTTTTGTTGTTTTATATTATTTTTGGTGTTTTTAACACTTTAGGAAAAGTGTTAATGAACTTTTTGATTTATATTTAACTTTACAGAAAACTTTTTACAAACTGTGGTATATGTGCAAGTACGGGTCTGAAAAATGCTTAGAACACGCTTCTGACCTCCCGGCATGCGCCAAAATTTGATTGGTGCAAAACCGTCTGTTATCTCACGCAAGCTAGCCACTTGTGAATGACCAACCGTAAGAAACTCAAAACAGATCACACACCAATGCAATTTAAGATCGGAGGAATATAGTGGATTCACGGTCGTTAAGTCCCACGGAGGATGAATTGGTGTATAAACACTTGATCGATGATAGAATGATCACTAAGGATAGTGATCGAAGGGTTTTGATGGATAATTACCTAAAGAAAAGATCTACAAATTACAATGACTTAAATGCAAATTAAAAGAAATTAAAAAGTTAAAATATATTAAATAAACGCTATCACTATTTTTACAATGATGTTTTTGTGATTTTATAAAATAAAATGACTTAAATAAACTATATTAACTAAAACGTAATCCTAAATTATCTAGAAACGTGGTTTAAAATGAAACGAGCGTTACGTTTAAAAATTCTTGAGCGCAAGCAAAAACGTAAAATTTATGAAATAAAAGTCCTACAAGTGTAAAACAATTTTTCACGCACTATATGATAAAAGAAAATTTTAGAAAAAGATTTATATTTTTTGACTTTTATATTTTTATTATGAATTAATTAAGATTTTACACTAATTAAATGTTTAAAATACTAAAACTAATGAGAAAATCAAACTTTTTATAAAATACTTAATACTAATACACTTTTATAAAAAATACAAAAGATGAAAAATATGGTCTAAATAAGCTGGAAATAAGCTATATTATACGTATAAGCTTAAAAGAAAAACAAGGTCTATGTATTTAATTGTGCAAAGTTAAACCGAGACAAGTCCCAAGGGCAGATGGTAAAGAGTGTGTGTGGTGATGTGGGTGGCCAGGGTTCGAATCCCAGCAATGCTATTTTTTTGCAACTATTTTTTTTTTTTGGTTTTTCCTTTTACAAACTAATCAAACTAATAATGATAAGCATTTTTTATAACTATGACTTATTCTAAATTCTACCAATAAGCTCTGTATTGAGCTTATTAACTCAACAGTAGCCAATAAAGTAAAATAAGAACAATTTTCAAGCTAAGTTGGCTAAAAAGCTAATAACTAAGCAACATGTAAAATAGAAATAAGCTCAATATTGATAATAAGCTAAAATGAAGACCGAATGAGCACGAAACTAGGAATAAGCACCGAACAAGCAATAATTAAGCAATAGCTTATCCGATTTTTTGCACAGAACCATTTAAGGTACTAGATACTTTTAAGCTAGAATTTAGGTCTTGAAATAAGCTAGGTAGTAAAATGAATACTTGGACTAACAAGTTGACCTAATAAGCTTTCCAAAAGCTAAGTTACTCACCGTATTGTTCATCGGTGAGCTTATAAGGAGCTTATGAAAAGCTTATAGTTTCTTGAATGCTTGGTTATACCGAAAATGGGACAAACAAAAGGCTTATTGCGCCTTTATCTAATAAGCTAGAAAATGGAAACAAATGCTTGGATAAACTAGATGACCAATTAAGCTTTCTAAAAACTAAATTACTCGGTTTGGCTTATACTAAATAGCTTGTGAGAAGCTTATGAAGAATTTGAAAACCAACGAGGATGACTTAACATATGCTGATTGATATGGGACTAAATGATAAGCACATGCAGGCTTATCAAATAAGCTGCAATTTGAAATTTTAAACTTGGAACTTAAAGAGGACCATGTTAGCTGTCCAAAGAACTAAAAATCACAGGAAGAAGCCAACTAATAAGCTATTTGTGAGCTTATCAAATTGAGCCTACTCACCGTGCAGTGACAACATTTGACTTTTGATTAAACCAAGGTTTGACTTTAATGAACTTTGAATTGAATTTACTCACTAATTATGTTGTAATAAGCTAAAATGAGATTATCTAAAGCTAGACCAACAACCTTTAAGCTTGTAAATGAATTTTGCAACTCAAAATCCCAACAAAGGGATTATTAAGGGCAAATACATGAGATTTTGACTTTTTATCTTATAGTAATTGTATTTTATGGCTTATATTGACTATTTAGAACCTAAGTAACTCGAACAACAACAATTAACAAAACCACAAGCTTCAAACACGAGTATCATGCGTAACCAAACAGGTCCTTAATGAGACAGCTTTTAAGCTTTCTATACTAAAACAAATTTTAAACCAAATTACCTCTTGATTAATTAATATTAACTATATTAAAGCAAGATTAAGCTATAAATAACAAGGATTAAACATCGAAACTAGAAATGCAAATTTTCCATAAATGGCTTACAAATTTGAATTCCAATGTAGATCGAGAACCGAGGATCTGAAACACAACCTATGGCTTTCCACAAAGCTCTAAACCCAAGGCCATCCAATATCAACCTCGCTCCAAATTTTCTTGTACCTTTTACCATGGCTTTTATTTTTAAACTATTTATTTGGTATTTTTGTGAATTTCTGGTTTTGGCTACTAAACTGCTTTTTAGAGTATCTAATAGCTTTAATAAGCTATATAGGGAGCTTATAGTGGCTTAAGAGTCCATAATAATAACTGCTTAACAACATTCAACACTTCATGAAATTTTTGAAATTTTAAAATATGCATAAACTGAGATAGGACTTAACACTTGAAATTGATACTTGATAAAGTTTAATAATACACTGAATATGCTTAACAAAGTACTTTCAAGTCGGAAATTATATCGAAATTGAAAGTTAATTAAAAACGACAATACATAAAATGAAATTAAACTAGATATTTTTTCTTCGCATGCCCTTTCTTCTTTATAGACTTTTTATCTTTCCACTTGATTCGAGCATATCCCACTTACAATCCTAGCCATTGACGATCAAAATGATCACGACCTTTAAAATAGATTTTGGCGCCAAAAGTGCTCATGGTTGCTTGAGATAATTTCAGAGCAATTAAAGAAGTTTGGGATGTTATGTGAGGTGTAGGGGACAATATGTGAAGTAGTCATGGAGTAGGAATGATTTGGAAAGCAAAAACAGAGATTGAGAGTGTAACAGTGAAAGTTACATGGTGGGGAAGCATTTATTAGTTGTGGGCTAGTTGGTAAGGAGGGGGATGAGCTGGAAAGGTGGTAGGGATAAGGTGGAAAGGAGGTGGTGAGAAAACCACCTCTGGTTTTGGGTATGCAGGGGGGAAAGAGATAAGTGAACAGGGAAGGTGGGTTCTTGGGTGTTTGACCTTATTTGACCGGGTTTTAATAACGGGTGTTGGGTTTGGGCTATGGATTGGGCCAGCCGGGTTAAAGGATTTGGATTGGATTTGGTTAATAATAGGGTCCGTTTGTTTGCTTAACATCACAAGGACCATTTCAGGTAATTCCACCAATCTTGAAGGTTTGGCTTGTCCATTTCCCAAAGTTAACACAAGGACCATTCCTGCCATATGTGAATAGTACAAGGACCAATATTGATTATTTTCCATTTTTGTAAATCCAGGACCAAAACTGTCAAGTTTGAAACTTGAGGACCAAAATGTAATTTCTCCAAAGTTTATCATAAGGACCAATTTTGTCATTTATGAATAGTACAAGGTTTATTTTGATAAATTTCACTTTTAAATTAACCAAGGACTATATTTGACATTTTCCAAACTTGAGGACTAAAGTTGTCATTTTGTGATTTTAAACTTTAAAGGGTTTATTTTGACAAGTTTTGAATCTCATGGACCTTAAATGACATTTTACAAGTTTTGAATTACCAGGACTAATTTTGAAAACTTTTGCAACTTGGGGACTAAAGCGCCAATTATGCAAACTTGATACGTTTTCATCCGATTTTGATGTTTTGCATTTAAAACACATAAAACACTTGTTTGTGATATTTTTATCATTTTGATGTGTTTCTGAGTGTTTTCAGATGTTTTTGCAGTCTAGATAGTACAAAAATGATGAGTATTTAGACACTCTTCAGTCTTCTAAGTGGTCAAGAATTTAATTCCCAAATTCAAATTACTCTTTATAAACCAAACAATCTTAGGTTTATGGCACCATCCTCAATTACCTCTCAAAAACAAGAAATTAGAAGCTCACATTAGCACCTTCATCACCATGACTAAAGCTCTTAGCAACAACTCCTCAAACATAGGATCATCCAAAAGAAAGGGCCAAATGATCCATGAAATTTCATCCACCGAAACATCTCCCATTAGAGATAATGACTCTAGAATCCCACCTCATCAAACCCATCCAACAAAAGCTAAGAGAACCGCAAGGATTAGCATCAAATCTTTCCAACTAGAAAAAGGATCATCTAGTTCCAAACCTAACATGGATAGTTCTAGCAAGCCATCAAAACCTTCATTCATTGAGAATGGACTACACTCATTGAATGAGCCTCTTTCGCATCCAAACATATATTCATTGTTCCATTCATCACCAAGAACCTCCCATTCACCAACCTTTTCGTTGAATCGGGAACCACCTACAACTCCAACTAGCCCATCATGGGAGACAAGGAACAACCTTGATCATATGGAAGAAGTTCCATTACCACCCTCATTTTTAGAACCTCTCCCTACTTCTCAAAATAAAGACCCTCAAACACACATTGAGCCCCTTCAAAACATCCTTTTTCCTTCGGGGCCAAACCAAGACAATATTTGCCCAAATTGTCTAAAAACTCAAGGACTTGTTCAAGAAGTACGAAATGAGATACATTTCACGTTCAATCATCTTCTTGCAAAGTTAGATCAATTCAACAAGTCCACCCATCCCTAGACTTAAGCACATTGTCACATTCTAAATCTCGTAATGAGATTATCATTAGTAGTACTTATATGGCTAAAGTTCATTCTCTTAGTTTTTAGAAATTTGGTTGTGTATCTCTTATTTTATTGAATGAATACTTGTATGCTATGATTATTATGTGTGTTGTGCTTGCTATATTGTACATATATCTCATTCCCTCAAATAGCACTCCTTGACTTTTCTTCACTGCTGAAGAAACTGTAACAGATAGCCGGATCCCTTCCAGATAACTAGACGGATCCTCCTTGAAGGGAACCGTGGGATCCGTGGTGCGTAGCACAAATTTCTACTAACTTGAGTCTCTTTTGCGGAAATTATGCACTATACTCTTGTTTTTCTAACCTTTGTTTTGTAGTTATTCAAAATACACATGAAGATATTGACACCATAAAGCTAGGGAGCTTTGTGTCAAACGACATTGCAAAAATCATTTGCAAACTTAATCCAATTTTAGGTTACACTTCATGACACCCCATTGCAACATTGCAATATTCAAGGGGAGCACGTTCTCGTAACTTAGGCGAACCATTTGCAAACTTAATTGCAAACACAATTAGTTTATTTTACGTTATGTCCTTGACGCCTTACATAGGGATGGACTCGTCTGCGGGGAGTTAAGACGAGTACCATTCCGTCACTTACTCTCTTTACATTTTTAAATTTTTTCTCTCTTATAAAAATTGTGTTAGTTTCTTTTAACACTTTTGTTTCGACAAAAGGGGAGAAGAAAGTAAAAACTACTAAATTCAAACTTTTACAATTTTAGATTTTTCCTTAAAATAATTTTATGTTTTGTCATCAACAAAAGGGAGATTGTTAATACAAATAATCCGTGAAAACGTTTATTTATATTTTACGATCTTCTAATGTTTTGTCGATAACAAATATAAAATCATTTTAACGAAACAAATAAATACGTAAATAGTTTGAGTTAATAGTTTTCTAACACACTTACGCTTTCACATAAAACACTAAAACAAGTATAAGTGATTTTATGATTTAGATACATATGTACAACAACTAGTGTTTACATATTGGGTTAAACATATACTTAAACTAAGTATACTAAAATGGGTAAAACTAAGTGTATGCTAAATTGGGTAAATACAAGTATATACTAAATGGGTAAATACTAGCAAATGGTTTTGACCCATAACCCATGGTTTTATATATACCACTTAACCAAGTTCATTGTATCCTTAAGATACATTGTATCTAGAAAGAAAACCATGGATCAACCCATAACCCATGACCCATGACCCATAACCAAAAATACCCATGGGCAAAGAAGAGCGGACCACGGATCCCTAGCTTTGTGCTAGCCGGATACCTTGTGGTAGGGATCCGTGGGATCCGGGTAAACAGAAGAGAATTTCCTCTATAAATAGAGAGCCATTTCTTCCTATCTATGTGTGCTTTCATATATACTTCCCCAAAGTATTCTAACCCTCTAACCTCAGATCTAAGTGATCTATGTAGTTTGTCAATTGTTTTTGTGTGATCTACTAGGTTCCTCTTAAAGGAAAGATCACCACCTCTTGAAGACGTGCAAGCTCAAAGTCCATGAGTTGCCATGCTTCGTCATCATCAAGACTACTAAGGTTATCTTGTTGATAGTTCTTCCTTTCTCCATAGATGTTGGGTTGAAGGCATTAGTGAAGAATGCCGAAAGTGTCAAGATGAAAGCATTAGTGAAAGGTGCTCATCATCCGTGTCAAAGCATTAGTGAAGGATGCTAAAGGTGTCAAGGCGAAGGCATTAGTGAAGGGTGCCAAGCGTTGTGTCAAAGGCATTAGTGAAGGATGCCAAAGTATCAAATCAAGTAGCATTTAGGAAGAATGCCTAGGTCGATAATCGATGAGGTGCATCGTTATACATATATGTATTTGTTTATATACAAAGATGGTGATATCCTTGATGGTGTTGTAACAAGGAGTAGATCTCCTTGAGATTAGGTGTTGTGTCGTGAAGGATTAGTTCTCCTAAGGTGTGAAAGAACTCGGTGGTTAGCCTAGCACCGTATAAAGGGTAGGCGACGTTGTGTTAGGTGTGGTTCGCCTTGGTGTGAAAGAACTCGGTATTTAGCTTTGTACCGAAAAAGGTTAAGCGGCGTTGTGAAGGATTCTCCGCCATAAGGAGTTGGTGTAGTGTTTACGAACTCTCGAGTAGGTGACTCGGGGAGTGGAGTAGGGCAAGGAAGGTGTCTTTGTAGCTGAACCACTATAAATACTTGTGTCGTGGTGATGTGCTTCTTACTCTTTATCTTTCATTACACGTTTATATATCTATCTATCAACGTCCAACATAAACAACCAAATAGATTGACATAAGTCGATCTAAATATTTAAAAGGAAGTTTTAAATTGGTAAAACTATTCAACCCCCCCTTCTAGTTTTCCACAGATTTGATAAAAGGTTTTACAGTTTTTATACCACGAGATATGTTTTATCCTACATTTTCTTTTAGCATGCATACATGACCTCTAATGTATCACAAAAATATAAAACATATAAATCAAAGGAATGATAAACACATAATAGTAACCTAGATAAACTAGATTAATAATATTGCATTTCAATACTAAGGATGATACAAAGGGTTGGGTATATGACCCCAATATAGATTAACAACACAAAGTAAATGTCTCCGTATGTGAACTTCATCATAGGGAACACAAGTGCGATGAGTGTTAGGGCGATGAGCACGAGTGCGATGTAAACCATGTTGATGATGGATCTTCTTGGTTTCGGATGAGATGGAATGAGGAGGAAGATGAAGTTTTAAATGAGAGGGAATTTTGAAATTGGAAAATTTGAAAAGTGAGGATTGAATAAAGTGGGCGTCGAGTGGGATTATTAATAGGGAAGGAGGAATTTTGAAATTCATGTTTTGTTTTATTATAGGATTAAAAGAAATAAAACATAAGCTATATATACTATGACTATAGGCGAGAAATATAACACGATGAGAGAAAAGGCTTCCTAACGAAGCTTCATGTAGATCATGTAAACACAAAAATCTACTCAAATAGATACCTAACACATAACACTTATTTACTAAACTAATATCATTCGGATATAAGTGGAAAGTCATACCCGAGTGCACTTAGGAATGTCTTTACAAATGACAAATGTCACTTAGACGATTCTCGCTCCTTTGCGTTTAAGATACCTTCTTAAGGAAGGTATTCTTGTTACCAAGCATCTCCTAAAGCTTGGTGGGTATGAGCTTTGACTAATCAACATCACAAAGAAGATTAGTGCAATTAAATGAAAAGATATATAAAAAAATGTTGTTATCAACTCAACATCCAAACATATAGTTTTTGAAAAACATGGTGTTTGTTTTATGAAAACCTTCTTTGTAGTTTTCAATTAACTATGGATCGTATCAAGTTTTTAAAGTACAATATACTTCAAGAAACTTGTAACGAAGCTCGATGCCAATTGTGGAAAACTAGAAGGGGGTTGAATAGTTTTACCAATTAAAACTTTCTTTTAAACTATTTAGATCGACTTATGTCAATCTATTTAGTTGTGTGTGTTGGATGTTGATAAACAAGCATATTAAGATATGTAATGAAAAGATAAAGAGTAAGAAGCACAAAACCACAACGCGAGTATTTATAGTGGTTCGGCTACAAGGACACCTTCCTTTCCCTACTCCACTCCCCGAGTCACTTACTCGAGAGTTCGTAAACACTACACCAATCTCCTTATGGCGGAGAAGCCTTCACAACGTCGCTTAACCTTTTTCAGGTACAAAGCTAAATACCGAGTTCTTTCACACCAAGGCGAACCACACCTACACAACGTCGCCTACCCTTTATATGGTGCTAGGCTAACCACCGAGTTCTTTCACACCTTAGGTGAACTACACCTTCACAACGTTGCCTACCCTTTATTAGGTACTAGGCTAAGCACCTAGTTCCATTGCAATGGAGGAACTACTACCACACTACACCAATGACTAATCCCAAAGGAGATCTACTCCTTTACAACATCATCAAGGACATCAATATCCTTGGATCTAATGCTAGTCTATCTAGTACATCGAAACACACCATATCGAATGTACATCTAAGGCACCTTTCACTAATGCCTTTGACTAGATCTACAAAACACCTTTCACTAATGTCTTGTGTCTTTACTTCAAAGCACCTTTCACTAATGCTTCAAGTCTTGACTTCTAAGCACCTTTCACTAATGCTTCTTGTCTTGACTTCTAAGCACCTACCACAAGTGCTTATCCTATAGACGATAGATACCCTTCACTAATATCTTCGTCTTGATACTTGAGACATCTTTCACTAATGTCTTCAACACTACACTTCTTTAAAGAAAGATAGAGATCATCAACAAGAGGAACTTCAATAGCCTTGATGATGAAGAAGCATGGCAACTCATGGACTTGAGCTTGCTTGACTTCAAAGGTTGTGATCTTGCCTTTAAGAGGAACCTAAAAGATCACACAAAAACAAAACTACAAACATAGATCTCTTGGATCTAAGGTTAGTGAGATTTAACTCAGGGGAGAAAGTATATTGGAAAGGGGTGAGAAATAATGAAGAAATGGCTCACTATTTATAGAGGAAAATCCCTCTGTTTCCCGGATCCCACGGATCCTTCCACTTGGGATCCGCTAGCACAAAGCCAGGGATCCGTGGAACGCTCCTCTTTGCCCATGGGTATTTTTTGTTATGGGTCATGGGTCATGGGTTATGGGTCATGGGTCATGGGTATTTAACTTCAACGATTTTTATTAATACTTAGAACCTGCTTGTTATACAGATTCTTTAACAACTCTAAAACTCTAATATCGTACTCTCTAAAAACTCTAATAATGCACGTACGTCTAATACCAATCTAGGGGTCCTTTTATAGGCTTAAGGATAACCCTAGTCGGTTTACAATTCTATTCCTTGTACGTCAAGTAATACTAAACTAAACTTAGAACATTCTAGAATTACAATATAATCCTTAACGATTTTACATATGATCCTTTAACCTTGCAAGACTTTGATGATCGAGCGATTTTGACATTCTTCTCTAGCAGTGCTTTGACTTGATTTTGACTCTTGACACTTTGACTTTATATATCCCAACAATCCTCCCCTAACTTGAATTCTACTTTTTTATTTCAAGTTCCTTTGTATTTGTATCTTTAACATCTTTGTCTTCAAGGATTGTGTCTTTATCTTCGATTTTGTCTTTGTAATCTACGTGCTTGTATAATCATCATCAAA